>JAGDQO010002636.1:0-29804 GCA_018342035.1 Solanum appendiculatum
AGAGTTGACTTTAGTCAACATCCAGAGATACTGACGTCCGATCAGAATTCTATTAGTTCCATCACCTCTGGAAGGGTCTTTTGGGTCTAGTGTGATGATCAATTTAGGTATTCAGGCTTCCGTTTGGAGTAGGTGCGATGAGGTTTTTAGCCTTTAAGTTTTCCTTAAAGGTTGACTTGGGTCAACTTTCTTGGTAAATGTGCTCAAAATTGAATTTTTTCAGCGCGGTTGGCTCTAAAATACCGTGTTTGGTCTAAGACGACCTTGGGCTTGGTTCCCAAGGGTGTCGGGGTGAGTTTTTAGCTTTTTGGCATTTTATTGTGTTTCTTTGTTAAAGTGTTGACTTATGTCAACATTTTGACGAAAGGACCTCGGATGGTTGTTTTGTCGAATCCATTGAGTCTAGAATGTCGTTTCCAAGTGGTTTGCATCGTTTGGACTCCGAATGAATTCTGAGGGCTTATTCAAAGTTTTGGATACTTAGCCTCTTCTTTAAAACACTTGTGCCTGGTGCAATGGCTTAAGCGAACCGTTGATTGCTTAAGGGACCAAGAAGTTGCTTAAGCGAAAGGCATCAGTGGGGTGGGGTAGCTTAAGCGACCAACCCTTAGTTTTTGCGAAGTCCGCTTAAGTGAAGGGTACCACCTAGGTGGGGGTCGCTTTCACAATGTCCTGGCCGCTAAAGCGAACTCTTGGCCGCTTTTGCAAAGATTGTTGGGATTAAAATCCCACTCTCCTTCTTTATTTTCCAAAAAGACCCATTTGCGTTGGAGCTCGGCCTGGAGCATTTAGGAGCAATTCTTGACTATTTTCAGCCATTCAAATGTAGTTTTCTTTATCTCCCTCTCCTCTATGCTTTTATGTCTTTATTTTCACAATTCAAATTCATTTCCAACCTCAAATTCCCTAATTTCTAAGCTTTAAAGTGGGTTAATTTGGCCATTTGAAATCCGAAATAGAGTCCCGTTTTCATACATCTTTTGGGCATGTAATCCTCTTTCCGGGGAAGACATTATGAAGGTTTCCTTTTCATTTTTTATAGCTTCGATTCGGGGGTTGATTTTCGACCCAATTACGGTCCAAAATTTGGGTTAGTGATATGGGTATCGTTAGATCCGTATTAACTTCCTCTTTGTGTTCTTGATAGCTTGGCAACAATCCGAGGCTCCCCGAAAGGTAAAAGCACATGAGTTGTAGTTCGTGTGCGATTTTCAGTCTCGAGATAGGTTATGGCTTCTTCTTTTAAGACTTGGCTTAGTTAGATTAATTATATTTGGAGAGTATAGCATGATTTAGGTTGAACCCTTAGGTCGTGTTGAGTTTTATTGATCCTTCAATAGTTATGTGTACACCTCAGATTTGAAAAGGGCTAAAAAAGGAAAACAGGAAAGGTCCACAAACCCAAAATGGACCATAGACCCTTCACGGCACCCTAGACGGTCCGTAAAGGGGACCACGACCCGTTAAATGGCTCGTGAACTTTTTCCAGAACCTGCCGCAGGAAAGGGTCACTTAGACGGTGCCCCAAACGGCCCGTGGGTGACCTAGATGGCCCGTCTAGTGGGTCGTCAAGTTACCTAGTCAGAAAGAGTCTCACCCCAAGTCACTATGAAGGACCACGGACTCCTAGACGGTCCGTAAGGCTTCACACGGGCCGTGAAGTCGTCCTTGAAAGGGACTCGTCAGGTTTTGAGTTTTTGGGCTAACTTCAAACTATCATATCTCTCAGCACAAAATGAATTAGATGGTCCATAACCTATCAAATTAAAGGTGTTTGAATCCTCTTTCAAACGCCACCAAGTTTGCTCCATTTGAAGTTCGGAGTAAAACGCTATGCCTATTTTAGTGGAGCACTATCAGGCAGGTGAATCTTCATGACCGGCTATATGGCCCGTCATGCCTTAGACGGCTCGTGAAGCCCCCCTTGACATCACCTCGTCAGTTTTTAAGTTAGGGTCATTGTGGTCTTTTTCCAAAGTATTTGGTACCCAAACTACGTCGTTTTAAACCCTATTTCAAGACCTATAAAGGTGAATTAAGCCCTAAAACTATCAATTTCAATTCATTCTCCTAAATTTCCAAAACCTGACCAAATTCATCCTCTCCAAAAATCTTCTCTCTAGATCAAGGAAGAAGAAGAAGCTAGGGTTCTTCAAGTTCAAGTCTCCTTTCTTTATCATTGGTTAGGGCTTCAATCAAGGTATGTAGGGAGTTTATCAATGGGTTCCATCCACCCATTGAGCCCCCAAAGTTTCTTCAATTCTCCAATTCGATTTCCCAAGATTTGGTTAGGTTTTCACTCAATTCCTCATGGGTTCTATTTGTATGGATTCAATTATTTTATTATGATCTTATTTTGATGACTTAGACTGAATTACATGCTTTTCAACCAATTCCATGTGAACCCATGCATTGATCTATGAATTTTGACTATGAATCCTAATTTACATGAATCTATGAAGAAGCTTGAATCTATGAATGCATTTGTATGATGCTTTCACCTATGGAGTCCTTTCCTCCATAGGGTTCCTAAATTCTCCAATTTTGTAAAGTTAGATTCTCCAATTGGAAATAGGGTTTTCTTCTATCTTATGGGTTCTTTCAAATTATAATCTAATTGGTTGAATTATGTCTTTTTATATATGAATTGAGTTAATTGCATGTTTTTAAGTTGAATTCCCGTGAACCCATGTGAAATCCATGATTTTTAGATTATGATCATATTACGAGGTTTTGAACTATGAAAGATGAATTTATGAAGCTATGCATGTTCTTTATAAAAATGATGTAAATGATTTAAGGTTGCTTTGAGAGTGAAGCATCGATGTTGTTGTCGTTTTGAAAGGTTTTTGTCAACTAAACTTCGAATCAAGAACCAAGAGCTATTCTAAATGACGTAAGCTTGGACTAATCCATGGAAGATGAAACGTCTATAAACATGACTCTAGCTTGGATTAGTAACTCCAGTTGTACCTTTCCATGGATAATAAGATGAATATGATTAATGACTAATTCCGTGGGATTTTTGCTTAGCACCGAGGATCTTGAGGTGGAGGCTCAAGAGTCTTTAGAAGCAACTTCTTGTCCCTAAACTACGTGCCCCCGTAGGTTTGCCTTAAGTGGCCTAGCTAGTGGATCCACCTTAGCTTTAGCTCAGATCCTTATCTTGGCAAGTGAGGACACCCTTTTCAGCGGGGTAGACACCGGATTCCATGTTATAGCTCACATGGTCTATGTCGGTTAATGGTAAACTTCCCACAAAATGAACTAAGTAAATTACTAATGTTTTATGAAGCTTCCTTTATGATTTAAAGATGCATTGACCGTGTTCATGATTTTTGAATCTTCTTAAATGATTTTACTATATTTTAACTTGGTCATGCATTCCATGTTTTCAATTATGCACCATTATGATCACGTCTCATGTTTTATTGTATTCCCCTCATACTTAGTACATTCCATGTACTAATGCATACTTGTGCCTACATTATTTTACTAATGTAGGGCTCGACGATTCTTATCCTTCCGTTCGTGGCTAGTTGATTGAATTAGAGATTTTGAAGACTTGGTGAGTCCTCATACTTCGAGGACGATGTCACTTTTATTGCTTTATGTCATTTTCAGTTTCAGACTTTGTATGTGATGTATGGGTTACGTCCTAATCACTTTTCTTATGATGTACTAGATGGCTTTGAGACATATGTTAGATTTTCGCTGTTTTTGTCAAACTCTTATGATATAAAACTGTCTTTAAATTCTATTATCTTGTATGATGTATGCTAAGTGGCTTGTGTGGGGCCTTTGGGGGTCCTATACGCCATGTCATGCCTAGGGGGTACTTTAGATCGTGACATTATCGCCATAGATTTGGTTGTTTAGCTGAAGTTTAGTCAGAGATGCCTTAGTTTAGGCGATCCTTGTGTGAGTAGTATCCTTAGACCTTGCTTCTAGGTGGCGTGAAACTTAGGATTGTCTTGTGTTTGATTGGTTTGGTTGGTTTGATTGATGGTATGGATCCTTGAGTTGTGATTTTTGGTTTATTTGTTAAACTTTTGGGCCTTGGGCCGTAAGATTGGATTGGCAGGAATTCTAGGTTAGTACTCTTGTGGTTTAACGGGTATTCTTTTTGATTTTGTGTGTATGACATGAAATCGATTGTGATAATGATTCTGAGGAGTTTTACTTGATTGATTTTTGGGAAAAAATGACTCGATTTTTGAAAGGAAATTAACCTTTAGGAGTTGGAAGTCCTTGGGACTTGTTTTGAATTAAAAGTGGTAGAAAGTTTCTTTTACTTGACTTATCGCACCTTTTAGCTGCTTTTACTCTGATGAGCTCGATATATCATTTCGGGCTGGCCATTAGCTTAGACTCGGGCTACAATCTACTACTTAGATGGTACTTTATTGGGAAGCTCGATGTGCCATTCTGAGCAGTCCCTGGATATATCTATCCGGGTTATGGCTCCTAAATACCCTAAATATGTTCGAAAAATGGTCTGGCTTCACATACTTCTCCCCCAACTCTCTACAGAGGGTTCCAAAATATGTTTCACAAAAAAATCGTCTGGAAGTCATATCACCAAAATATTCATGTGCTATTAGCACACAAAACTTTGAGAAAATTATCTAATTCTTGTAAAATGGCTCTTAAATGTCCAAATATGTCCGAAAAATGGTCTGATTTCATGTACTGCTCCCCAACTCTCTATGGAGAGTTCCATAAAGGTTTCGCGGAAAACACATTTGGAAGTCATATCACCAACATATTCATGGGCTAACAAAAAGAAAAACTGAGAAAATCGCCTAATTTATCCTTTAAAATGGCTCCTAAATGTCAAAATATATCCGAAAAATGGTCCGACTTAACGTACTACTCCCCCAACTCTACGGAGAGTTCCGTATAGGTTTCGCCAAAAAAACAATCCGAAAGTCATCACAAAAATATTCAAGGGCTAATAAACATGAAAACTGAGAAAATTGCTTAATTAATGTAAAATGGCTCTTAAATGCCCAAAATATATTTGAAAAAGGGTTCGGCTTCACGTACTGCTCCCCCAACTCTCTATGGATGATTCCATAAATGTTTCACAAAAAAAATAATCCAAAATCATATCACAAAATTATTCATAACCTAACACACGAAAAATTGAGAAAATCACATAGTTCTTGTAAAATGGCTCCTAAATGCCCAAAATATGTTCGAAAAATGATCTAATGTATTCCTCCCCCAATTCCCTATGGAGGGTTCCATAAAGATTTTTTTAAAAAAACCGCCCGCAAGCCATATCTTTAAAATATTTATGGGCGAACACACACGAAAAACTTAGATAATCACCTAATTCCTATAAAATTATTCCTAATGCTCAAAATATGTCTGAAAAATGGTCCGGCTTCACATACTTCTCCCCCAACTCTCTACGGAGGGTTCCGTAAAGGTTTCGCAAAACAACCATCCAAAAGTCATATCACCAAAATATTCATCGGCTAACACACATACGAAAAACTTAAAAAATCACCTAATTTCTGTAAAATGGCTCCTAAATGCAAAAAAAACATGTTCCAAAAATGATTCGGCTTCACGTGCTGCTCCCCCAACTCCCTACGGTAGGTTTTGTAAAGGTTTCTCAAAAAAACCGTCTGAAATTTATATCAACAAAATATTCATAGGCTAATACACATGAAAATTTGAGAAAATCGTTTAATTCCTATAAAATGACTCGTAAATGTCCAAAATATGTGCAAAAAATGGTCTACCTTCACGTACTGCTCCCCCAACTCCCTACGGAGGATTTTGTAAATGTTTCACAAAAAAATCATCTGAAAGCCACATCACCAAAAAAATCATGGGCTAACACACATAAAAAACTAAGAAAATCGTCTAATTATTGTAAAATGGCTCCTAAATGGTCAAAATATGTCTGAAAAATGGTCTGATTTCACGTACCGCTCCCACAACTCCCTTCAAAGGGTTACGTAAAGATTTCACAAAAAACCATGTGGATGCCATATCACCAAAATATTCATGGGCTAACACACAAAACAGAGAAAATTACATAATTCTTGTAAAATGGCTCTTAAATGCCCAAAATATGTACGAAAAATGGTCTTGCTTCCTGTATTGCTTCTCCAACTCCCTACGTGGGGTTCCGTAAAGGTTTCAAAAAAAACCGTATGGAGGTCATATCACCAAATTATTCATGGGCTAGCACACATGAAAACTGAGAAAATAGCCTAATCATGTAAATGACTCCTAAATGCCCAAAATATGTCCAAAAATGGTCCCACTTCACGTACTGCTCCCCTAACTCTCTACGGAGGATTCCGTAAATGTTTCGCAAAAAAATCATTTGGAAACCATATCACCAAAATATTCATGGGCTAACACAGATGAAAAATTAAGAAAATCACATAATTCCTGAAAATTGGCTCCTAAACGCCCAAAATATGTCCGAAAAATGGTCCGGCTTCACGTACTGCTCCCTTAACTCCCTACTGAGGGTTTCATAAAGGTTTCAGAAAAAAATCATTTGAAAGCCATATCACCAAAATATTCATAGGCTAACACATAAGAAAAACTTAGAAAATAGTCTAATTCTTGTAAAATAGCTCTTAAATACCCAAAATATGTTCGAAAAATGGTCCTGCTTCACGTATTTCTCCCCCAACTCCCTACAGGAGTTCCAGGAAGGTTTCAGAAAAAATCCGTCTGGAAATCATATCACCAAAATATTCATGGGCTAACATACACGAAAAATTATGAAAATTACCTAATTTATGTAAAATGACTCCTAAATTCCCAAAATATGTCTGAGAAATAGTTTCACTTCACGTACTACTCCCTCAACTCCCTATGGAGGGTTCCGTAAAGGTTTCACAAAAATCCGCTCGAAAGTCATATCACCAAAGTATTCATGGGCTAACACACACAAAAAAACTGAGAAAATCACTTAATTCCTATAAAATGGCTCCTAAATGGCCAAAATATGTTCGAAAAATGGTCTGACTTCATGTACTGCTCCTCCAACTCCCTACGAATGATTCCGTAAAGGTTTCACAAAAAACATCCGAAATCAATGTCACCAAAATATTCATGGGCTAACACACATGAAAAATTAAAAAAATCTTTTATTTCCTGTAAAATGGCTCATAAATACCCAAAATATGTCCAAAAAATGGTCCGGCTTCACGTACTGCTCTCCAACTCCCACGGAGGGTTCCGTAAATGTTTCGCAAAAAATCATCTGAAAGTTATATCACCAAAATATTCATGGACGAATACACACAAAAAAAAAGAAGAAAAAATCACCTAATTCATTGAAAATGGCCCCTAAATGTCCAAAATATGTCCAAAAAATGGTCCGTCTTCACATACTACTCCCCAACTTCTATCGACGTTCCAATTTATGTGATATGCATCCAATCATTTCTTTTGTAGGTATAGCAGCGTAATATCATAAAAGGGGAAAAGAGTGAAGTCACTAAAATCTTTTAAGCATGATTCCATGGACATTTTTTCGGCATATGATTACTTGTTTACGTGCCAAAAACTTGAGCTCTTCACATGCAGATTGGATTTACGGTTGTCAAATTTAGTCGATTAAAATACAATTTGTTCAACCCACGTGAGTTGGTTGAGCTAGCATATGTTCACTGAGGCTAGTTTGGGGCATAACCCAAATTTATCCATATAAAGTTTAAGCAAATTTGGGTAGCATATTGTAACACAAATTCACTTATAGAAAACTTGTAAAAATTGGTTGAATAACAATAACCTACTCCCTCCATTTCAAATTAATTGAATTGTTGAGACATTTTTCATTTTTCAAATTAACTTAATTGTTCAATTTTCAAGACTACTTTTAGAACATTCTTCCAATTTTACCCATTTTTAGTTAATATTGAAATTAGTTATTATAATTAATGTTTTGTTATTTTAATCATAAATTTGACAATAATTAATAAGAGTAAAAATGGAAAGTTATGCCTAATTTATGTCCTAATCTTCTTTTCTTAAAGGGTGTGAAACACCTCAACAATTCAATTAATTTGAAATGGAGGGAGTAATAGACATTTATATTTGAACTTAACATATGTCATCTTGGCCACTCAATTCCATGGGATTCATCCAAGTACTTGAACCTTAGCCTTTCAATTGGGTCGGGTTGGGTCAGTCCATGTCCGGCCAGACAAAATTTTGGATCCGAACATCGATTGGGGGGTATGGGGGAGGTAGACATAAGTGTCTTACTAACATATACAAATCAATTCAGGTGTATCTCATGTGAATTGATGTTCAAACGCCTACCAACTTACACATCAAGAAATTAAAAAAGTTCAAATCAACCATAACAAACGTCATGTTTTGTCTTTTTCACTTTCACTTTCACTTTCATACCTTCTGGCTAACATAACGAAAGTGATTTTTTTACATTCATTACATGAACGGCCTAGCTAGAAGGATAATAAAAGGTAAAATCCTATAAGATTTGTTCGTTCTTTTTTCTCGAACAGATGGTCAGAACCTTAATTATTAGCTGTATCCTATTAAAAGGCCATCTAGTACTAGTGATCAGACGTTATTGAAGAAACAACAAGATCTTTCTTTTATCTCGACTCATAATTCCTTCATAAAAAAGAAAAAGGAAAATAGTGGCTCTGTTTTATTTTATAAGTCATCATTCTATTTAAGTCTGTTTTTATAGTTTCGGACATTTTATGTAACCATTTCAAGAAATATCAATCAAGAACCAACAATATACAAAGTGAAATCTCATAAGCGGGGTCTGAGGAGGGTAGAGTATTGTCAATCAAGAACCAACAGTAACAAAATCCATCCCTAACCTTGGCAAGAAAATGGGGAAGATACAAAATAATAGAAACAATGATGTAGTCAAGATAAGAAAAAAAAAAAACGAATATATAACATAAATATCTTTTGGTAGAAAAAGCCCGCATTTTATGAGTAAATATTCCGAAATACAACAGCAAAATTACTTGTCACATCTTGACTACAGCTCAAGTGTTCTAGTACACTTGTTGCGTCTGGTTCCAAACTAACATCATTTCCCAGTGCAGCATGAAGAAGCTAAGAGAAGTTCATGATTCAGCAGCGGTAGACTGCATACAGCAGAACCATTTTTTCTGAAAGGCAGTGCAACTGGAAAAGTCATAATCTGGAATTTATGTATAAATGAAGACATAATAGTACAGAAAAAGTAATGACGAAACAACATATTTTCTTTGTTCTTGGGCATCATGTGGGATTCTTTGGGTTCACCCACAAGTACAATGGGAATAGGATCTTGTTTACTCGCTAATGAGGAATTCCTCAACAAGTCCTCAAGTTATATGTTATTTACTTGTAAAACTGAGCATATGCATTGATAATAGATAGAGAACTAGAGATGATAGTTTACCATTGGTTAGTAGTAACTTCCAACAAGGATCCGGGCCAGCTTGCCCACACCTCGACTAATTCCGCGGGATATCTACCATCTCCTATCAGCAACGGATACCAGGTAACTCTGTCCGCCAAGGCTAGGACATATGGAAAGAAATCACCTAGTATTTTACTGTCTCAGATTGGAATTTGAACCTGAGACCTCATGGTTCTCAACCTACTTCATTGACCACCAGGCCACACCCTTGGGTGCAGAAGTACATAAAATATCCTTGTAAATAGTACATGAAATATTGTGACAACATGTTACTCCCTCCGCCACATAGAAGAGTTTGACTGGACACAAAATTTAAGAAAGAAAGACTGACTTTTGATACAAGTAAGTAGTAACAGAACTAACAACCATTATGTGGGCCACGACTTACTGATTGAGGTTTTCCAAGCGTTGCTTTATTTTTGTATGCAGAGTCACCCTTTGGTGGTGAGTCTACCTTGCCACCTGTCTTCTTCTCATTTCGAGCTTTATTAAAGATCACTGTGAATCCCTCAGCTGACGATGGGTCATTGACATCCCACTCGCTGAACTTAGGAAGTGGCTGGCCTTTTTCCTGTAGAGATTAAAAATAACTATCACATCATTGCAGTAAAAACTCCCTCCCACAAAAATAAATTCAGTGGGCTAAATTCTGATTGGTTAAGATATTTAAATGTAACAGGAGGCAAATTTAGAAGGCTTTAAATCATCACACTTGTGCAGGAAAGATACAAATGCAGATTATACATTGGAAAATGGATAAACACATTAATTTAGGATCACAAAATGGTATTTTACTGCTAAAAGGGAAAATTTAAGATATGGCTTGTACTAAACAAATGCTTCAGCATTACAAAGTAAGTCAAGTAGTAAAAAGATGCAAGAACATAAGGTGCTCAAGTGCACGAAAGACCACTGGGTAGGGGATACAAAGGGCACATAAATTTCTGTTTAACACAAATCTTCCAATTTCCCCCACCCCCACCCCAAAAAAAAGAACTAGGTATCTGAACCAGAACATGAGTTTCACTACAACTTGGTCTACCAATACAAAAGAATTGGGTATGTTGCATAATTTTCTCATCTCCCCTTGTAAACATTCATCCTTGAATGGGACTGAAGCAAGCATGAATAGAGTAGGTAAAGAGATCTATCAACCCAACATGAATGCAAATAACATCAAAATGCATAAAACCAAGGATTAATCAACCCCAAGCTAAAACATGAACTTTAAAACTTATTTCATGAACATGCATGCACATGGAAACATGAGAATAGCTAAAACGTATGATTTCTAAAGAGTAAACATGAGGAACTACCAACTCAAGCTAGAATCAGAATGGACGGAAAGAGATGGGGATACAGGGACATCATATCGACTTCGGCCTCCCAAGTAGCACCCTCCACTAATTGATTCCTCCAAAGAAATTTTACGGAAGTAACTTCTTTATTTCTCAACTTTTGAACTTGACGATCCAATATTTCAACTGGAATCTCTTAAAAAGAGAGGCTTTCCTTAACATCAACACTCTCCAATGGCACAACCAAAGTAGGATCGCCAATACACTTCTTCAACAACGAAACATGAAACATCGAATGCACCGACGCCAATTCAGAAGGCAAACCCAATGCATACGCTACCTTACCAAAACATCTCAAAATTTGATATGGGCCTACATAATGGGGATTAACTACCCTTTCTTTTCAAATCTCATCATACCATTTATAGGTGAGATTTTCCAGTAAACCCAATCATTAATATCGAATTCAAGCTCTCTTATTCTAACATCTGCATAAGACTTTTGTTGACTTTGAGCCATTTTAAACCTCTCTCTAACAAGTCAAACCTTCTCCATAGCCTCATGCACCAACTTGGGCTCTATCAAAGTGACGTCTCCAACTTCGAACCAACAAATAGGAGATCTACACCTCCTACCATAGAGAGCCTTAAATGGAGTAATTTGAATATTCGAGTGATGACTATTATTATAAGCAAACTCAATCAAAGGCAAATGATTATTCCAATTACCCTTGAAGTTAATCATGCAAGCTCTCAACATATCCTCCAAAGTTTGAATAGTACGCTCGGCTTGGCCATCAGTCTGAGGATGAAAAGTCGTACTAAGTTTCACTTGAGTACAAAGACCCGTCTGAAACGATCTCCAAAACTGAGTACCTCTGTTGGAAATGATGGTTTTCGTTGCTATCCAAAATAGACAAATGTATTCAGGTGATGAGAACTAGGAATGGACCAAAATCAATTTTGACAGCAGATGGCACCTCAGCCTGCTAAAGTAATTACTGCAGGAATAGGCTTATATCAAAACTATATAAGTAAACTCGTAGAAGCAAACAGGTGAAAGTTACCATTCACACGTGAATTAATGCAAAATGTAGTAGCATATTGCTTTATACTCTAAACAAAAAAGAACTAGAAACTCAAAAATCACACTTTTACTAAAAACAGAGAGAATTGGAATGTTTAAAATGTATAGAAATATTATGAAAAGGATAATGTGTGTGAACGAATCATTAAAAAGTCTCACTGAATGTGACAAAAGAAATGACACTTAAGAAGTCCAAAACAGTTATGCTCTTTTATAATTTGATTTGCAAGTGCAAAATCAATATCTCATGCAACTTCTGTAAACTCCTAAAAGTCCACATAAATGTTCATTTCCCTCCAATGCTCTTGATTTCTAGTTTCTACAATGTGTTCAAAAGAAAGAATCTCTCAGGCCACTCATGTACTCCAAGACCACTCATGTACATCTGGTACATGCTAGAATATGTCACTCTAAATTTTTAGAACAACAACAACATACCCAATGTAATCCCACAAGTGAGGTCTGTGGAGAATAAGATGTACAGAGACCTCACCCTACCTTTGTGGGGTATAGAGGTTGTTTCCAATAGACCCTAGGCTCAAAAGGAATATTATCAAAGAAGGATTGCTAGGAAAATATAACAACCAAATAGGAAGATAACAATAATAATACTCTTAATTCTCTCATAACAGATAGATAGAGACCTAACTGGTCCATTTGATGCTAACAAAGTATGTATAATACTGCATATCCTCTTTATCACAAAGGTCACATTCAAAAGCAAATTTTTATATTGACAGCATACCCTTGCTGGATTGGAAAAGTTAGATAATTAGTATGAGATAAGGGCATGGTCAGATTTAAAAGAACTAGAGGTTAAAAGGCTTCATTGGCTCCTACGGTGAAGACGTTTTACTCAATTTGCAGAACAAAATCATCTCAAATGGAAATAACAACTATTGCATCATAACTTCACTCAGCAATCAATCTCAGATAGGACTATTTCAAGCACAAGAACATAAAGGAACTTTCTTTAACTGTTAAGATACTAAACACAATTAACCATAATCTCCTGCTTTAAAACCCCCCCAAAACATTAAGGCTGAACATGTACACCTCTAATCCCTAAGATCATACCATTTGAGTTTCTAGTCTATTATCAGTTTCAAGCATTTAACTTTTAGAAAACCAAATATAAAGGACAAGAGGTTTCAAGACCCCCCCAAAACACACACACACACAAAAAAACACCTCTAATCCCTAAGATAGTACCATTTGGCTTCCACTCCATTATTAGTTTCAAGAATTAACTTTTTAAAAAAAAACAAGAATTTAACCACGCACACAATAACAAAATGGGTTTTCTTTAACTGTCTATATACTAAAAGTCTAAAACACAATTAATTAGAGTCTCCTCCTTTAAAAAAACCCAAAACAAATAAGGCATAACAGGTACACCGTACACCTCTAATCCCTAAGATAATACCATTTGAGTTTCTACTCCATTTTTGGTTTCAAAAATTTAACTTCCAGAAAACCAAAAATTTTAATCTTTCAAATATAAAGGACATGGGGTTCCAAGGAATAACCATATCACCCCTCCACCCTCACCCCCACACTCCACGCACACAAATAAAAAATCACCTTAGAAATGGCTACTTTCTTTCCTCAAAATGAATAACAGACATAAAATACATAGAAATCTTTAAGAAACCTATACCCAAAAATCAAAATAATCAAGAACTACTTTATTTATTTTCCCGCCAAAAAGAAGAGTCTTTAAAAAGGGTATTTTTCTCTGAAACAAAACAACCAAAGAAGAAGATTCAAAGGAGAGAAACAAAATAAGAATCTTACCGCCATGAATTCTTTTAGACAGAAATAGAGAGAAAAATCTTTCGAAAAACAAAATTGTTTATGACCCTTTTGGGGATTCTTGATTTTTGTGAATATTTATATATTATGGCTTTTTTGGTGTATAAATAAAAAAGGAAAGAGAAATTCTCTCCTTTTTCTTCTTTCCGTCTCTGCAAATGGAAATGGAAACGGAAATGATACAGGGAAGAAGAATATGAAAAGGGAAAGAGCGTCAAAGGTACAGCTGGCTTCACTGTGGGCCCACTTTCAGGTTTTGTTTTTTTATTTTTTTTTATTTTCCTTTGTCATAATCAAATTTAAATCAAAAGAATTTGAGGCAAATGTTTCTCATTCTAACTGTACTTGTTTGGATGGTTGTTACATGTATAACACTAATGTTTATTCACAATGTCCATTAAATTTAGTTAGAAATATTATATTGGCATAGATAGTAAATATGTGATTTATCCTATTTATAATATATTAAGGATCATATGAACATAAGTTTGATCATTTTCTCTATATTTGCCATTTATTATAGTTAAAAAAATGTTTAATTCAGAAGGCATTATGAAAACACTAGCAGCGTTTGGAGTAGCTGATAATCAGAGGGCCATGGTGACAAATCACAATATAGGTGGGGAAGGAGCAAATCAAAGCAGCAAACGGCCGGATTGGCACTAAAGCTGGAACACACACGACATTCGCCTGACTACCATCGATCGTCTCCCGCCACTGCACTGCGAAATTGAGTAAGTGTTAGTGGGATATTCATAGGCATAAATGTGGGGTAGTTTGGAAGGTCGTGGACTGCTTGGTCAGTTCGCTCGAGCGGGAACTTGTAGCAACTGTGATTGGTCATAGCCATTTTACTGAATAATTAATTACCTGCACGACTGTCCAGTTCATTTGAAGTTAGAATATGAATGAAGTAAGTTGTCACATGAATTAAGTTCAAGGATTTACTACTACACCATAATGTCACTTCTTGATGGAATTCTCGAAACATCCTTTATATCTCTCGTATATTGTTTCAGAGTCGCATCAAGTTTGCTGGTGCTTATGGGCATAAGATGGCCAAGGATTCTAACACTGAAGCAGCTCTCACAAATTATACTGAGCTAGAAGAACCCACTAAATGCACTTCAATTTTTTGATGAAGCAAAATGTAAGTATCCAACTTACCATCACAATGGTCCTGTTTATGGCACTATGATCAATATTTTAGGCAGATCAGGTAGAACAACTGAGATGAAGAGAATAATTAATCAGATGAAAGAGGACTCCCGTGAGTGTCATGACTCAATATTTGTGAACGCCATTAGAAGCTATGCACAAGCTGGATTAACGAACTTTATTGGAAGCGTTGTCTGGTAATGAAGAAGGGGAGGAGGCCACAAATTCTTGGTAAGGTATTGCGAAAAGGACTAAAAGCTCCGAAAAGATGCTACAAGCAGATTGATCTTACTCAATGCAGAATGGATCAGATACAGAAAATATGAAAGTTTTGATTAATGAAGCTTTGATAAAAGTCATATTTCCCAGTTCAGATAGCTACAGAGCCATGGCTGTTGACTTTTACACCGAAGGCAAGATTGATGAAGGTAACAAAGTGCTCAAGGAAATGCATGACAGAGGCTTCAAGCCGTCAGTGGCGATTTATGAAGCAAAGGTAGCTGCTTTTTTCAGGGATGGCCAGGTTGACGAGGTAATTATGGTCATTGATTGTGAGATGGTGCAAAAAAACTTTGTTCCGAATATTAGATTGTATAATGTAGTTATAAAAGGCCTATGCCATGAAAGAAAATCTACTTCTGCTATTAAGTATTTGGAAAGGATATCTAGGCAAGTAGGTTGCGTGCCAAACTACAAAACTTATGAAACTTTGGTAGATGGGTTATGTAAAGATGGTAAAAATGTTGAAGCAAGCAAGGTGATGGAGCAAATGTCAATTAATTCCTTTTGGCCTAGAGTTGGAACTTTGAATTCTCTTATCCGAGGTCTCTGCCAAGTAGGTGATTTACACAGTGCAATTATGTGTTTGGAGGACATGATCTCTCTAGCCTTGAATCCAGATATCCATGTGTGGCAGTCATTATTAGGTGTAATCTGTTGTGAAAACAGTATGAATGAGACTTCTTTCAAGACACTAGAGCAGCTACAGACACCATAGCATAGTCTATAACTACAACTGTATTGCTGGATTTCCTCCTATTTCTTTTCTGGTAATAAACCTTTTTTTACTTAACACTTCCAAGCCTTTCTTTTCTATTTTCCCTTCTCCCTAGCTCTGAATTCTAATTATCTGCCTTGATTCATTTGGTAATATAACTATATGCTGATATGTTGACCTTAATGTCCGTGCTATGTTTAGTAGATTCAAGTCGTTGCTTATTCAAGGTGTACATTCACCAAAGAGGGATAAATATCTAGCTAAGCTTATATATACAACATAGATGATGTACTTTTAACTAACCAAATAGAAGTTAAGAGTTGAAAGAATTACTTTATAATGTAGAATGTAACGAGTTCTATTCCTGGATGGACGTAAATTAGAATTTACTACAAGGTTACTTTGAGGTAAGTGGAAAAGCAACTCAATAGAAAACCAATTTCATTAGCTAACACTGAGATTAGCAGAAAAATAGAAAATAAGTTTGCTAAAAGGGCATCCTATGCATAACTCCATCCAATAAAAGACCGATTCCCGTTGTACATAAATGCTGAGGGGGAAGTCTTGTTCAAACACTTCTTAATAGAAGGAGATTGGTCATGAGGTTAATGAAGGATAGAATATGTATTTTTGAAATCTAGATGTGCATATACCGCTTGAGAAGATATTGAACTGGCTTATGGTTTTAGTTTGAAGATTCCAAAGAAACGAGGTCAACCTCTGAATTGCTATATAGGTCTACGACAGGGGTGTTGATTGTCTGTAGATGAATTAAGATAGTTGATGTTTATCTAAAACTTTCCAGCTTTTGGGACTTGAAAAATCAAAGGCAGTCTACTCAATTATAATGTTGAATTTAGGCAGTAATGCACATGAAAATACTCTTTCAAGTAAGTTGACAGGAGAGAATAGGAGGCAAAAAGAGGATGGTGTAGTATGTGCCATGAATAATAGGAATTACTCTTAACCTTATGAAAACATATATATCCAGGTTATGCAGTTGTAAGAACTAGCATTGCATGTGACTTATAAAAGATGACCAGAAATGTAGGGAGGGGAAGTGGATTGGAACGAAAATGTCCATACATGTGCAAATTGAGAAAAACAAAAATGGTAACGATTAAAATGCAAACAAGATTTCAAGCTACATAATGTGATCCTACTGAAATTTGTGTTACGGTTGTTAATGGTGGATAGATGAACGATCTGCCTCAGTCACCTGATGTTATCATCATTGACTTCTAAATGATTTGCATATGAGAAGATTTGAACCTTAGCAACTACAGTGATTATGAGACTTTCAAGTATATTCTTCTTTCTTTTTGATTACCTATTATCATGTGTAGCTTCACCAAGTTTCATTACTTTATTCACGGGATACATGATGATGCGTTTTTACAATCCATTGTTTGCATTCAGTACCAGCCTTTAAAGGAGTCCTCTGTGTGTTTGTCGGAATCACTAGCATACTCTAAATCTTTTCAATGTTATTGATAAGTATTACCAAGGCATCATATTTATGTTTGTGTTTCTTTGGATGGCTAGTATTCATGCTCTAAAATAGTCTCTTATTTGGCGATCCTTTATTTCTTACCAGCTGGGTTATGAACAGCTTGGTATTTAAGGAGACGGGCTGAAGACATTTTTGTGCTCTGTTGTACCATTTCAGTTTAGCTTCTTTTTTTCCACAATTGGAGAAGATATGGAAATTTTGCTACAACTTGAGGAATTTCTGACGGAAAACTTGTAGTTAGTTCGTTCTAGTATTTCTCTTCAAAATCTTCCTAGGTCCTTGTGTGCTTAGTTGAACTGTTTCAGTTTCCCCTCTTTTCTTTCTGGGATTTTCAAAAGAAAGATACAAACAGATTTTCTTAAGATTCAGAAACGTTGAAAAGAGATGTAGAAAGCAATATTTCATGATCTTTCTTAGCTACTTTGTGTGTGGGAGCCTGGGAGGTATGTCCGAAAGAAAGTAAGAAAAATCCTTTTCGGTTGATTAGGACGAAGTTCCTTAAAAACCTCCGCCTTCTTTAAAATATGAACAGTTTCTATAGGTTGAGTCCCTTTTTCGAAGAAATATAATATAGATGGAACATTTAAATAAGTTTGATTCTTTATCAGATCATAAAAATCCACTTTCCCAAAGATCTTTTCCTTCTCTTCGGGATCAAACATCAATTGCAACGACAAGCTAACTTGAGCCTGGATTCCAAATGAACAAATTCAAACTTGAGAAGGATCTTCCTAGAGGTAGAGCTTAATCTTGAGTCCTTTTACTATAGATGAACTTCTCTTCCGTAGGACAAACTAACTGTGAACAGTACCAATACCCATTAACTCTTGGCAATTTCATCCCGGAAAATTTACCCGATATATCTAAGGCTACTTATATTTGATTTTCTCTTATTTTGATGATGTGTGAATGCTTCAATTTCTCCCTTTTATGATGTTGAAATGTGTGAATGTTTAGAAAACGTGAGAAAAGTAAATTTGAGTCGATCATGTCTAGTGTAGATCAAATTCTCTTTTGATTCTCGTGAAACTTTGATTTTTTTAATTTATACAGGATATGAAATTGAGTAAATTCTGCAAAATGAAATTGCCAAGAAATAATGGGATAAAACCCTTGCTTACCTCAACATTTCGCTAGAAACTAGGCCAAGATTGAAGAATAACAGTACTTTGTTGATATCGCAAACAACAATTAACAAGGAAGTTGAGAAATGGGGAAAAGGTATGTAACACCCGTAGTAATATATTGCTATGTTTTTTTGTCTTTAACAATGAATTTATTGTAGTTGGGAAACAAAATTCGATTATGATGATCTCTCATTTAATGTGGTTCCCTCTAGATTTAAAAGTTGTGTAGAGGTTTTATAATTAGTTCATTAATTGGTGTCAACAATAAAAAGATGGTTAGTGCCTTTTAATATCTTAAAATGAAATGAAGGCACAATCTAATCAATGAATTTTATTCCCCAAGTTTTTCAGAAAAGACATAAAAACTTAGGACCCGTTTGGTCATAGATTTCCCAAGTAAAATTTGGAAAAAAATTTGGCAAATAGTGTTTGTCCATACAATTTGCTATTATTTAACAATTTTTTTTGGCAAATAACTGAAATTCTCAAATACTAGAAAAAAATTAGTATTTGGGCCATTTGGGAGTTTTTTAAAATTCAAATTTTACACCAAACTTTTATCTTTTACAAAAACACCCTCTATAGTAGTTGTTTGCGATATATTACATAATTTTTTACGTGAACATCAAAACAGTGATGGAATATTCAGTGAATATGAAAATGATGATATGGTTATTGATGAAAATGACGAACAATCGGCTCAGGGTAACAACATCGCGTGCTTCGTCTACTTCACAATGTATGAAATGATGCTTGTTGCACTCACTCTGAACTACCGCATTGCTCTCGTTTCGTGGACACTACTTGCTATTTGTTGCAATGAAGATCTTATTGACTTGTTGCGAAAGTCATGAATCTTGTTATTCTATCTTGCTATGTAATACAAACTTATGTTTAGTTTTGATAGTTTTTAAAACTTATGGGTATAAATCACATTTCTTAAAAAAGTGAAACATGTTTCCCAAATACTATGGCCAAACACATGGTGAAATTTCATCCAAATAATATTTGCCAAAAATATTTGGGAATCTATGGCCAAACGTTAGCTAAGTAGCTTGAACTCTTCACTTTCGGTGTCGCACATGTGTCGACACGGCGTGTAGGGGTAGGCATGGTATGGTATATATCGAACTATCATACCATATCAAAAATTTAATACCGTGATTTTAGTATCATTGTATTTGGTATGGTATATGGTATACATTTTTTTTTGGTATTCGGTACGGTATTGATATTTAAAAATAACATACCGAAATATCAAATATAGTTACATATATATATTATTAAAATACTAACAAATATCAACCTAGTATTAGTATAAACTAAATGTTTCGAAGTTGAAACTTTGACTACTCTATTTCGATTGAAATGTATTTGAAATTTAATTGATTAACAAAAGGAGTTGTTTGTACTTTATTTTGAATATATATTTCTACATGTGTTATGTGTTCGTATGATACAATTGAGACTTTTTTAATTGTCGAAGTCATAATACTCTATTATACGAGTATATATTAATCGAAGTTGAACAAACTATGGTTACCGATTTACCATACCGTAAAATACCGAAATCGAACTTCAAAAATTGAACCATACCGAATTAAATTGGTATGAGAATGATATAATATTTTTAAAATCGAATACCAAAATTACGGTATCAAAACTTTCAAATACTGTACCATACCATACCATGCCCACCCTTAACGATGTAGGTGTGGGATCCGTACCCAATCTGGTCAACTAGTTTTGGATACTTTAACCAAATTCGAGGGTGAAATTCTGGATAGATTCAATGATTTTTATAATCAAAACAAATACTAATGTGAAATTGAAGAAAATGAAATACCTTGTATATATAAATTTGGCGAAATGATCTGATGGACCCTTGTACTTGTATACGTTTGTATTCTGAACTCTCTTACTCTATACTTTGTCAACTAGACCCTTAAACTTATTAAAACACAATATTTGAAATCCCTCTAACCATTGACCAAACCTATGTGGCATAAATATTGTTGAGTTGGAAAAATGTGTGAATACACTCGCTTCCAAACGCGCCAATACACTATATTCTATTTAAAAACATTATTTTTTTAATTAAAAAAATATTTCTTCATTAACCCTCTCCCAACCCCACCCCACGCCCACCCAAATTTCTCTTCTTCTCCGCCACTCTTCCCACCCCTAATCCTAAACTTTCTTCTCTTCTTCTTCAAGAAAATCACTCACCACACTCATTCTCGTCTTTTTCTTCGAAATCACCCATCATATGCTCCTTTTTTTTCTTCTTCTTCAACCAATTCTCCTCTTTGCAATAAATCAAACCCCGACCCTAATTTCTTTTTTTCAGCCCCATTTTTCTAAATATTTAGTGTTTTTTATTTTAAAAGTTGAAACCATTATTTGTGTTGGATTTAAAGAAAAGGTATGATATGGATTAACATAAAGGGTGATGATGGGTATTGAAAAAGTTGAAAACTATATTGATAAGCTTGAAAAACTTGATGAACAACAAATGGGTCTTATGAATTTATGAAATTAATTCAAATATGTGATTGGGGCTCGTTTGATTTGTGTTTATGAACTTCTAGTTGAAATTTCAAGTCAAATAAAGAAGAATTTCATCTATTTGACATGAATTTGGTGCTCAAATTGTGAGCACGTATGAAGATTGAAGAACATGGCTATTTAAATTTTTTTAGAATTTACAAAAGTTAAATATTTGAATTTTTTATTATCTTAATATTTAATTTCTTACGTGCCATTGAAAAATGACATGGAATTACACGTGTAAGAGGTTGGATTACGCACACACTGATCTGATGAGAAAAGGGTTTAAAATGTTGTGTTTTAATGAGTTTAAGGGTTTAGTTGACAAACTGTTGAGTAAGAGGGTTCATAATACAAACGCATACAAGTATAAGGGTTCATCAGACCATTTCGCATATAAATTTCTATTGTTATTCCCTCTCCTTTATCTATTTTCATGATTCTCCTCCTGGTCAATTTTTTTATTTTTTTGCAATTGGTAAAAGTTGTATTCATCAGTATTCAGGGCTAAGCTGATCACCTCCAAAATTTACAAAAAGAGTCATGGATAGTTACAAGGAACCTATAAAATCCACTAATTTGATTTCTTCTTCTATATTTCGTTCTTTACACCAAAAGCCTAGGTAGTAATAACTTTCCATTTAATATTTTGTACAAAGCCTTCTTTCCCTCGAAAGATCCTTTGTTTCTCTCCTTTCAGATAATCCACCATATGTAGGCTGAAACTGTTCTCCACCACCTCTTCTGACTCTTACAACCTCCTCTCTTCATCCAGCAATTCAGGAGGTCTGTTGTGTGCTCTGGCATGCTCCAGTTCATATTAGTTATGCTGAAGAAGAGTTCCCACACCTGTGTAGTTACTTTTTAGTGAAGAAAAAGGTGTTTGTTGGTCTCAAATGCCTCTTTGCATAGTATACATCAAGAGGCTATGCTGATTCCCTTTTTCTGCATAGCCTCATGTGTCAAGCAAGCTTTCTTAGCCACTAACCAAGTAAAATGTTTCACCTTTGTCCTATGCACACCCTAAGGGTAGGGACCGCAGTTTTCCTTGTCATAAAAAAAAAGAACTTAAAAATCTCATGCATATCAGTAACTTTAAAGGCAAATTTTTCACACCTTTAAAACTCCTAATCAAAGAAGAGAAAAGGAGCTTATATTACAACTCAATAAAGCACAAATATGTAATCTTAACGGCTAATTTTTCCTAAAGTACATGGATTTATATAGCAGAGCATGAATATGAAGCACAAGTACCATTTTTCGTTATAACTAAGTGCATTGAATATAACCATCCAGAATTTACCTCTTAAACTCGTAGTATTGTTAGACTTTCTCCACGTCGAGCAAATTCAACTTTCAAAGTCCTATAAAATTCAAATCGTGCAACTATTATATTCCAACTAATAAAGCACGAATATTAGATAATGTAGGCATTGAGATTCCACAAGGCGAAGTACATTTTACATTTTACGTTATAGAGATGAAAATAACGTCATAGTATCAAATTAAAGGGAACTATTTACCAAAATTAAATTAAAGAACATAACAAATCATTTAAAGAAAAAAAGATCAAACAAATAAATAGTGTAGGAAGAAAAAGAAAATTCACCAAAGTGAAGGGGATGTGGATATCTTTGCAAGACTACGTACGTGGTAAGTTTTAAACACCCTCAATTGGCATGCCCTTTCAAAGGAAGAGATGGACAAATATTTTGCAAGAACTAAAATCTGGACAAACTAACCAGATGTAATGGAAATCACAAATGGAGAATTTGAAAATTATGTCCATAAAGGAAAGGGATAAGGAACAAATTCAGAATGTAGGAGAAAGAAGATAAATATGGAACTTTGTTAAACAAGACAAGGTTTTGTTGTTTCCTAAAACAATACAAAGAGATAAATAAGCACTGATGGATGTTTCTAGACCTACCTAGGATTGTAATAGTATATAGTAATAAGAAAAGTCAAATATCTAAAATGCCACAATATTAGCTGCGAAATTACAATTATGCCCTTGGTCGTCTTTAATAATTCCTCCTGTCATATATTAGTTAATCATCTTATTAACAATAGTTGTCATATATTAGTTGTCCACCTTACTAAATCAAGAAAACATTAATAATTTTTTTTCTATATTACCCTTACAATTAATTCTTTTTGAAAGTATTCATATTTGTTTGTAAAATTCCAAGAAGTTTTTTTAAGGGGTGAATTAGTAAAATGATTTCTTAATATATAAGTATAAAAAAGAAAATTATCAACTAATATGGAACATACAGATTATCAATTTCTTATATAGAAAAATTAAGTATCTACTATTATTTTTTATTTTAACAAAAATTATGAGATTGTTCACAAAACTATTAAATAGTCTTTGACCAATATTTTTATTTGTTTCAACCATAACATTAGCATAATATATAGTAATGTGATAATGTAGTGTAATTTAGAAATAGTTTTCAAGTATCCTTGGTATTAATTATGGGTCATTCATTTCTTCTTTTGTATAATACTCAAGGTCTAAATTTAATTTTCTTCTTGCTATCGCATAATGACATAAATTTATAGGTTTTGAAAACAATTTATTTGTTAAATTGAATTGAATTATATAATAATTATGAGTCGTTATGCGTTATTTTTTTAAGGACAATTTTTTAAATTTATTATTGGTAAGTTGGCATTAAAACTAAGAAGAGCATCTCATTATCACATGAAGGTCAATATGTAATTTATCTTAACCGATAACAGAATTATTAGCACGACACAATATTTATTTTTGACTCTTTTCTCATGTAAAATGATAGATAATTAATAAGTTTTTCTAAAATCTATATCAATTTAACAAAAAGATAAACTATAATTTAATTTTTGCTATGAATATATAGTTTGTAAAAATTCAGATTCCTCAAATATAGCATTTTTCATGAAATTTATTTATATTTTGAATTTACAAGAGATAATTTCCTTAAAACGAAATTATTTCCCATTTTTATTTATAAAAGAAATAGAAATATTAAGGATTAATTGATAACTTGAAAAATAAAGTAAGCAGTTTGCTATAATTGATAAACATTTAATTTAATTAATCTAAAAATATATGGAAATTATTGTTATATACATAAATTGGACTAAGAAAATTGCTTATTCTTGTTATCATATCATAATTTTATTCAACAACTACAAAAGTAAATTAAATAAATGAAATAAAGTACAAACTTGATTCTCTGTTTAAATGAAGAATTACTATTTTAAAATTTAGTGAACATTATTTAAATTGCAAGCATTTCATCCAGTTCATTAAAAAAATATATTAAAAAGGATAATTTATTATTTATTATCTAATCTCAATTTAACATACTATTCATTTTACCACATTAGTCAAACAATTGTCATTTATGAATTTTTTATATTTTATCCGTTTTTTGGTTGCCTTAATTTTCTTTTTAATATGTTATATATTTAAAAAAAATTAAGTAAAAGATACTATAAATCACATTAGTCAAACAATTGTCCATTTATTGGTCTTGTTTTTGGCTGAGGGTATTTATGAAATTTATTTAAAAGATAAATTAAAAATTTTGGTTGACTCTCAAAATTCTACATTACACATAAATCGAGAAAAAAGAATAATATATATTATTTGAAATAACATAAAAATTACTATAAACCACAACAATTAATAAATTGAAATATCTAGAGAATATACTCCCTTTGTCCAACAATAGTTGTCCACTATTGACTTAGCACACCCCTTGAGAAACAATAAATAATAGTGGTAATTTTACTATATTATCCTTTGACTTTATTAAATTTAATGCTTTGAGAAATGTGTTAGATGATAAATAGTATTTAATAGCAAGAGTAAAATAGACACAAAAGGTAAATTATTTTTTGATTTTCTAAATTGGACAAGTATTGTTGGACAACTATTTTTAGTATAATTGAAAATTATTGTTGGACGGAGGGAGTATTAAAAATTTGATTGACTCTCTAAATTCTATCTGTAGCACATAAATTATGACAAAAAAGTAATATATATATATATATATTATGTCCACGCTAGTACAAAATTCTCTGTTTAATATATGGGATATGATAAAAATGAGCTTTAATGATCCCACAACTTATTGATTTTAGCCCTGGTTCACAGGCAAGAAAATTCATTCAAAATGAATTCTTCTCAACAAAATGGAACAAGTTTAAAAATTGGTTTTTAAGATCTTATTCAAAAAATGATTTAAATAATATAACTCAAGAATTTTATGAATTCTGTGCATTGCATAATCAAATTGTGCATTTTGTGCCTTGGTATATTACTACTTATGTTCCTTTGTTTATAAATATTTTAACAAGATCTTATAAAGATTCTGCAGGAAATATCATAAGGGCGATTTATCCTCCGCAAAATCTGTTTATGTTACCCAATAATACTGGAATTACTTTTGAAGCTTTTCAAGAATTTATTGATTTAGAAATAGCTCTTATAAGTGTTAAAGAAATTAATAAATTGATTTCTCAAAATAACTATTTGAGCCTTTATGCTAAAGTTTTGGGAGAACATATAAGTTCTTTTGATGAAAAAATTGATAATTTAACAGATTTAATAAAAGATATTTTAAAAAGGATAAAGCATACTGAAAAGGAAAAGGCAACTGAAGTAGCTTCGACCTCACAAGCTGCTACGGAAGTTCCTATAGTTCCATCAGTAACAACTAATATTCAAAGGCCTCCTGATATTCAAGGATTTCGTTTTAAAAACAAAAATGATTTAGAAGATCTTCTAAATGAAAATTTTGAAAAAATGACAAGTAGGTTTAAAGATTTAAATCTAAAACCGATTCATTTATCTGATGATTTTATTAAAACCTTAGAAGAATCTTTTTGATCATAAAGAAGAGATTGCTTCTGAAATGAATAAATTGAAAGGTTATTTTAAAAATAAGAGTTTTGCTGAAAAACCTCGCATGCAAACTTATTACTATTCCAGACCTACTCCTCAAGATGTTTTGATTGAAGAAAGGGATTGAAATCAGACTAATACGTCATACTTTGGAACAGAGATCTATGAATGGAATTTAGATGGTTTAACAGATAGACAGTTAACCATTTTAGTTCATCGGATGTTGATGTATTCTACTATTTGCAGAAGTGTTAATAACACAGATAGAAATATCTGCAAAATGATTGTTGCAGGATTCACTGGTCAACTAAGAGGCTGGTGGGACAATTATTTAACGATAGAAGAAAAGGCGCTTGTAATAAACGCAAGAGCTCCCACAGAAGGTGTGGATAATTTAGGTATGACTTTGGTCTCTAATAGAGAAGATGTTGTTTATACTTTGGTTCTTACGATTTTAGAACATTTTAATGGTAGATATACCAATCAGCATGAAACTGTGCGAACTTTGCTAAATGGTCTTCGTTGCAGGACTTTAAGTGAATGTAGGTGGTACAAAGATACGTACCTAAGTAGGGTAATGGAACTACCCGAAAAAAAATATGTTTATTGGAAAGCTAAATTCGTAGATGAACTTCCTCCCCTTTTTGCTGAAAGAGTAAAAAGAGTTCTAAGAGGAAACGATGGGGAAATCCAGTATGACGCTTTGACATATGGAAAAATGATAGGAATTTGTACACAAGAAGGATTAAACTTGTGTAATGAATCAAGATTATCTAGACAGCTGAAAGTGGATAGAATGAAAGAGAGAAATCAGATGGGTGATTTCTGTTCTCAATTTGGTTTACCTGATGTTTCGGGACGAAGCAAGAGAAAAGACAAATCTGAGAAATCTTCTTATGAAAGAAGAAGAAGATCGAGAAAACGATCTAAAGAAGAAAGGGAAGCTAGAAAGAGCTCCAGAAGAGAAAATAGATTTGCCAAAAATAGATCGAAAAGAGATTTGGCAAAGATTAAGTATTATAAGTGTGGGAAATACGGACATATTGCTCCGAACTGTAAGCTTGAAAAGCTTAAATCTTTAGAACTCGAAGAAGAAGTTTATGATAAGATTCATGGATTGTTATATACATCTGATTCAGAATCTGATTATAATTCAGGTAGTAATTCTGAAGAAGAAGTTGAGCTAATAGACTTCTCAGAAGATGAACAGGTTGGTAATAATAGTTGTGATAAATGTGATAATAATTGTGTTTGCGAAAATGATGAATTTTATAAAATGCAGGCTCAATTTCAAGATTTAAATATTAATACTCTTACTGCTAATAATGTGATTGAGTTATTAAAAGAAGTAACTGATAACAAACTTCGGGAAAAGATTATTGAATTAGCCTCAAACGAGTCTACTTCGGTATCTCAAAAACCTTTTGAAAAACCCAGAAGCTTTGAATATCAGGCTCCTTATTCAATAAGTGAGGTTAATAATCGTTTATTAAAAAAGAATGATAAGGTTGTTATAAGAGACTCTTCTTTTGATGATTTAAAAGAAGAAATTGAAAATTTGAAAAAAGAGATACGAACTATCAAGTAGAATCAAATTGTCTGCGATCATAGGATAACCCAGGTAGAGAAAATACATTCTCTAACTGAGACATCTAATGATAAAGGAAAAAATGTTGTTGATAACGGAGAAGTTTTTCCAAATGATCATTTAGATACATTAAATGAAAGTAACAATTCTTTCCTTGGAATGATGCAAGTGATTACTGCTCATAAATGGTATGTTAAGTGTACTATTTTGATTGATAATAATTTTTCAATAACTGATGTTGCTACGATTGATAGTGGTGCAGATGTAAGTTGCATTCAAGAAGGATTAATACCTTCAAAGTATTTTCAAAAAACTACTCATACTGTTAAATCAGCTTCAAGTCATGCTTTAGACATCAAATATAAATTGTCTAATGTTAGCATTTGCCAGAATAAAGTGTGTATTCCTCATTTCTTCTTTCTGGTAAAAAATCAGTTATATCCTCCCATTATATTAGGGACACCTTTTATAAATGTCATTTATCCTTTCACTCATATTGATGCTAAAGGGTTCATTGCAGGAAAAAATGACAAGCAGGTTAAGTTTGAGTTTATAACTAACCCTATCTCAAAAGAGATTAGTGCTTTGATTGATATGAAGCAAAAGCATATTGATAATTTGCAATTTGAATGTTATAGTATGAACATATTTGAGACTATGAAATCAGTGAAAATTCAAGAAAAAATTAAATTAATCACTGATCAATTATCTGTTGATATTTGTGCAAATCATCCTAGTGCTTTATGGGATAGGAAAAGGCATATAGTCACTCTTCCATATGAAGAGGATTTTGTGGAGGAAAATATTCCCACTAAATCAAGACCATGTCAGATGAATGCCGAATTAGTTGAATTTTGTAAAAAAGAAATTGATAATCTTTTACAAAAGAATTTGATAAAATCGTCTAAATCTCCTTGGTCGTGTACATCTTTTTATGTGAATAATGCTGCTGAGAAAGAAAGAGGGGTTCCTCGACTGGTTATAAATTATAAACCTCTTAATAAGTTTTTGAAATGGATAAGATACCCTATTCCAAATAAAAGAGATCTTCTTTCTAGATTATATGATGTCAATATCTTTTCAAAATTTGATTTAAAATCAGGTTATTGGTAGATTCAGATTTTTAAAGAGCATTCTTATAGAACTGCTTTTAATGTCTCTTTTGGACAATATGAATGGAATGTTATGCCATTTGGACTCAAAAATGCTCCTTCAGAATTTCAAAAAATTATGAATGATATTTTTAATCCTTATATGGATTTTATAATTGTTTATATTGATGATATTCTGGTTTATTCTAAAACTGTTGAAATGCATATTAAACACCTTGATATTTTCAAGAAAGTTGTTATTCAAAATGGTTTAGTTATATCAAAACCAAAAATGAGTCTTTTTCAAACAGAAGTTAGATTTTTGGGACATTTAATTTGTCAAGGAAAGATAACTCCTATTCAAAGATCTATTGACTTTGCATCAAAATTTCCTGATGTTATTTCTGATAGAACTCAGCTGCAACGATTTCTGGGAAGTTTAAATTATATTTCCCCGTTTTATAAAAATCTGGCTAGAGATCTTGCTCCTCTATTTGATAGATTGAAAAAGGATTATAAATCTCCTTGGACTGATAAGCATACTACTCTTGTTCAATTTGTTAAACAAAAAATAAATGATTTGCCTTGCTTAACCCTTGCTAATCTAGCCTGGCAAAAGATTGTTGAAACCGATGCTTCTAATATTGGTTATGGAGGAATTTTAAAACAAATAAATCCTCATGATAAAGCTGAGTATCTGATTAGATATCATTCTGGTAAATGGACAGAAGCTCAAAAGAAATATGCTACTGTAGCGCATGAAATGCTTACCATTGTGAAATGTGTATTAAAATTTCAAGATGATTTATATAATCAGAAGTTTTTAATAAAAACTAACGCACAAGCTGTTAAATTTATGTTTAATAAAGATTTTAAACATGACGCTTCTAAATTAATATTTGCCAGATGGCAGGCACAGCTTGCTCCATTTGATTTTGAAATTGTTTATAAAAAGGGAAGTGAAAACTCCTTACCTGATTTCTTATCAAGAGAGTTTATTCAATGAATTCAAATTTCATAAATATCTTTATTGATCAGGATAGGTTGTTGGCAATCTTGCAAGTTATAGATCTGCCTAGAGATCTAAAAGAGAAAATTATTGAGAAACTCATTAATGATATAATGAGACAAGATATGATAGATGCAATTCATGAATTGATAATTGAAGAAAGAGACGAATTTATTTATGATTATTTATCAAAATGAGTTTGTCATTTGCAGGATGGACTCCTCTAATTATAA
>JAGDQO010002637.1:0-60838 GCA_018342035.1 Solanum appendiculatum
TCTAGCATCGGTATGGCTCCTTTTGAGGCTCTCTATGGGAGGCGTTGTAGATCACCGGTGGGGTGGTTTGAGGTTGGTGAGGTGGCCTTGTTAGGACCAGAACTAGTTATGGAGGCTCTTGAGAAGGTTAGGATGATTAGAGAAAGGTTGAAGATGGCCCAAAGTCGCCAAAATTCCTATGCCGATGCGAGGAGAAGGGCTCTTGAATTCCGAGTTGGTGATTGGGTTTATTTGAAGGTGACACCCATGAAGGGTGTGGTTCGTTTTGGTAAGAAGGGCAAGTTGAGCCCAAGATACGTGGGTCCTTAAAAGGTGATGAGGAGAATTGGCAAGGTAGCTTATGAGTTGGAATTGCCTAGCGAGATGGATTTGGTTCATCCGGTATTTCATGTGTCTATGTTGAGGAAGTCTGTGGGTGATCCGAATCGCCATGTGTGGCCTCTTTGATCGTTGTGGTGGTGAAGAATAATTTGACCTATGAAGAGGTTCCGGCCAGATTTTAGATAGACAAGTGAAGAGGTTGAGAAACAAAGATGTGGCTTCCATTAAAGTCCTTTGGAGAAATCAACAAGTTGAAAGTGCTACTTGGGAGGCCGAAGCGGACATGCAAAGGCGATATCCTTATCTTTTCCACTCCCCTCGAGCCTAAGGTATTGATCTAAGCCCTTTATAAAAATCTCAGGTCTTAAGTTCAGCCCCCATGTCATTGCATACATTCATGTTTAAGTTGACAAGTTCATTGTGGTTTTACAACTATGTTGAGGTTTTGAAATAAGGTGTACGTGCATTGTTGCATCCTTATGTGGGCTGAAATTGCCATGTTTGTGTCTCTCATGTACGTTTCTTTAACATTCGGGGACGAATGTTCCCAAGGGGGAGATATTGAAACGACCCCAAAAATGCCCGAAAATGTGCTTCGGAAACACCTATAATTGTAATTTTCATATATCTCAAAATCCGTGCATGATTTCGGAAATTCGACTTCATATTCTTATTTGTGGGGTCAAATTGAGTGGGAAATGGGTCTAACCCGAATTTTAGAGCAACCGTATCAAAATTCGAAAATCGCAAAAATTGCGATTTGGAGGTCAACTTTAAAGGGGCATATCTCTTAGCACACAAGGAACTGGAAGGGCTGCAACCTATCAAATTAAATCTCTTTGAGTTAGCTTTCCAACGCACTTGGTTTCACCTTAGACCGAGTTAGGATGAGGGAGTTATGACCATTTTCGTAAATCCTGTCTGTGCAGATTTGCAATTTCCAGTGAGCTTTTTTTTTTTTAGGCGGGTTGGAGACTTTTTTTTTTATAACAAAGGAGATATGTCCATACTTAGTCATTTTTCCCTTAACTCCCAAAAACACTCTCTAAGCCCTCTCCCAAAAATTCCAGCAAGAATCTTCAACCCAAAATTCAACAACATCTCAAGCTCTAATTCCGATTCAAAGAATCATCTCAATCTCAAGCTTCGATGCTCCATTCAATCTTCATCAAGGAATTCTCAAAGTTGAGGTATGTGGGTTTGATTGTGGAAACCTTCCTTGTCCAAGTCCAACCATTTCTCCTCTATTTCTACTTCAAGTTTATGGGTCCTTATGATTATTTATGAATTCTTGAATTATGGAATTACTACTACACACCCTATTATGGTCCATTTTGCATATTATCATGAAATGGAATTATTATGTGATGTTTATGGTTTACATGCCTCCATGATCAAATTATGAAGGTTGATATATATATGTATGTTGTTGGTGGGCTGAATTATATGGATTTTGGAATTGGTTGGACTTAGTATTCTTGAAATACATGATTTCATTTACATGAACAATTGCCCACCTTGTGTTTGATAAAATGCCCATTTATAGAATTCTTAGAAAAGGGAAGGTCCAAGGTACGTCCTATGAGTCGGATGGTTATGTAATTACTGAAATGATGATGAAATGGACACATGTATATGATTTTCCCTAAATAAGTGTTGTGAGTCGACCAAGCCTAGTACGGGGGGTAGTAGGCCCGTATAACCGTATCGAGGGGTGGTACCTTGGTTGCCTAGTACGGGGGGGAGTAGGCCCGTATAACCGTATCGAGGGTTGGTACCTTGGTTGCCTAGTACGGGGGGTAGTAGGCCCGTATAACCATATCGAGGGGTTTGTACCTTGGTCCCTAGCTCGGGGGGTGGTAGGCCCGTGTAACCATATTGAGGGGTTTGTACCTCTTTCGCCTCTCCAAGGGGGTGGTAGGCCTTGGACATACTATATTGATGGTCACTCGCCACACATGTACTACGTCCCATTAAATATGATTTTTTATGTAAGCATCATTATACATACTATTTTATTAATATGCTATCTATTGGGTATGATTACGCATTTTTTCCTATGATGTCCATCTAATGTAGCCTTGCATTGCATCCCATATACTTAGTACATTCAAAAGTACTAACGCATACTCTATGCCTACATGATGTCACCATGTAGGGACCGGAGCACCGCTTGACCATCCTCCTCCGCATGGCTAGTACGATTTTCTGTAGTGGTTATTGGTGAGTCCTCCATTTCGGGGACGTTGCTCATGATCTTTTGCTATGTATAAAACTTTTCCTTTCTAGTTATGTTTTGACTATGAGGGTGAGCCCGGTAGTTTGTCTTGGCCCCCGCTAAGTACTCATGTTTAGAGGTGGTGTTGGACAAGTTGTGTATTATGCTTGAGCTTGACTCATCTATGGTATTTATGTATCATTTCTTTTTTTTGCTCCCTTAGTCCCGATTTCCCCCTTGATTATGCTTATCGCTTATGGTCATTTAATTGCTTCCGCGACCAAGGATGTGTAATGATACGCTATGAGGCTTGTTTGGGGTTCCTTCGGGTTCCCCATTCGCCGGTCACATCTAGGCCCTAGGCTTGGGTCGTGACAAGATATAGGGCAAATAGATCCGACCCATAACATCTACTTTCAAGCAAGTTACAGACATCAAACCTAAATTGCTAGTGTTGGACTAATTACCCACGCCAATCAATCTCTTTCGAGCATCAATCGGAAGTAGGAATTAAGTTTGCAATCTTAACCCATAAGTTAACCCCATGCTAATTAGCCCAAATCCATACATGAACAGCAGCAAAGCAGAGCATAGAACAATACCCACTACATTAAATCAACACCCAACCCCATAATTGCACCCCTAAATCTTAGGGTTTTAGCCACCCATCACAAAGAGTAAAGAAATTATACCTTTCATGAAAGCAGTCACGGGTAACATGAAATTAAGCAATTATAAGCAATACCCACTTTGAATCTCAACTTCAATTTGTAAATTATAAGCACAAAATTGAAAAACCCCAAAAGCTAAAAAGTGTTCTTCACAAAGTAAAGTTTTTCTCTCTCTAAAATATACAGAATTCATCACTCTCATTTCACTTTTTCGAACTCCCTTATTTCTCTCTTAAGTGGGCTATTTATAGCTTCCTAATATTTTGCCCAAAAAATGCAACGCGTGACCATTAGGGGACGTTAGTTCGGCTCGCCAATCGCATTCGACAGATCGCCCACTGCTCTTCAACTCGCCTTTCTCTTGCTTTAGGCTTCAGGTGTTTGAACCTTAGTCAGCGAGCTCATTTGAGTCTGCCTTTCACGTTCGATTAGCCTTTTAAAGCTTCCAATTTTTCTCCAGGTTTTGTCACCTTCGGCGATGGTCAGCTTGTCCGCCCTTTGCATTCGGCGTGTCACCGTTTGTCTTTTAGTTCACCAACCCGCCTCAATTAATTTAAATGCCGAGTTCTGTCACTTTAGGCGAGGTCGTACCCATTGGGCGATCTGCCTTCTTGTTAGGCGATCAACAATGTGAAGTTCACACATCTTTTCATATTTTTTGCCGTTCTTCCAAATATTAATCCTTGCCTTTTCCTTCAACCTTCCTAGCTGCAAATACCCAAATTAACATTATAATAGGACATAATTAGGCATTGATGACACTAATTGTTGAACTAAATTGCCTCAAATGAGTGTAAATCTACCATTCATTAATAGCAACCGAAGGGTAGTATGAAAATGTTTTTATTGTGCCTTATCAGAAAATCAGAAAATTCACAACTCTTTGAAAATGTAACAACTCATTGGAAAAGTCACAACCCTTCAAAAAAGTGTCATCCTTCAATGTGAAAATCATAGTTTAAAAATATGAGGAAACCTCTCTATTTATAGAAGTCACAACCCTTCGAAAAAGGTACTTATTGTGTCTTATAAAAAAAGTCACAACCTTTCAAAAAATTCACAACCCTTAGGAAAGGTCACAACTCATCGGTAAAGGCACAACTCGTTTGAAAAGTCACAACCCTTCGAAAAAGCTACGACTATTTAGAAAAGTCACAACACTTCAATGTGAAAAGATATATGCTTTTAATATAATAAAATATACTAAATTGGATGTTTTAAAAAGAAGGAGAAGAAGAAGAATAAAAAACATAGAAAATTCGTACTTTAAATTTTTTTAGAAAAGCCCTCTCTTAATAGCCAACAAAGGGTAGTATGAAAAGCACTTATTGTGTCCTATCAAAAAAGTTACAGCTTTTCAAAAAAATCACAATCCTTTGGAAATGTCACAACTCATCGAAATAGTCACAACTCATTAAAAAAGTCACTACCACTTAGAAAATTCACAACTCTTCGAAAAGGTCACAATTCATCGGAAAATTCATAATCCTTCAAAAAAGTCACAACCCTTCAAGGTGAAAAAGTGTCTTTTTTTAATATAATATAAATAAATAATATAATATAATATAATATAAAATGTAATCTATATCTATCTATCTATCTATCTACATTATCTTAAAATCATGAACTCTCTAACTACAAAGTTAAATTACGCAAATACCCCTAACTTAAAAAAAACCTAACTAAAAACACCTCACGTTACCATACTCCTTTGCCACTCAACATAATCCTTCACGAAGAGACATGACTTTCAACTCTCGCATTCTGGACAGTCACCAGCGTTATAATATAAAATATAGAAGATATACTAAGTTGGTTGTTTTAAGAATAATTAGAACAACCCGTCGAAAAAATCACAATCTAACAAAGGGTAATATGGAAAGATATGTGAAAATATGTCTGCTTCTCATATAATATAATATAAATAAATATAATATAATATAAAATATAGAAGATACACTAAATTATGTATTTTAAATATAAATAAAAAATAAGTAAATATAATATAATATAAAATATACTAAATTAGGTGTTATAAGAAAACGAAGATTAGAAAACTTAGAAAATTTGTATTTTAAAAGTGTGAAGAAACCTCTCTATTTATAGCCAACCAAGGGTAGTATGAAAATGTATTTATTGTACCTTATCAGAAAAGTCACAACCTTCCAAAAAAGTCACAACTCTTCAGAAAGGTCATTACTCATCGGAAAAGACACAACTCTTTGGAAAAGTCACAATCCTTTGGAAAAGTCATAACTTTTTGAAAAAGTTACAACCCTTCGATGTGAAAATGTGCATGTTTTTAATACAATATAATATAAATAAATAATAAATATAATATAAAATATAAAAGATATAATAAATTGTATATTTTAAGTTAGGGGTATTATAGTAATTTAATATTCAAGTTAGGAACTTCATGCTTTTTAAGGTAGTATAAATAGATAGATAGATAGATAGATAGATATAAGTGTGTGTGTGTGTATATATATATATACTAGATAACTTACCCGCGCTTCGCGCGATAATCCATGACCTCATTAAGATTATGAATGATCATTTTCTAATATCTTAATCTTTGAAATTTGGTACTGTCACATATATTAAGAACTTGAAAGATTGTAAAATTCTTATTCTTTAATGAATTTTATCTTCTACATATTTTCAATTATAATATTTATTTTTAGGGAAAAAAAGAACAACTAAAGAATTATAAATAAATCAAGCCACATGTTTGTTATTCTGGAGGGCACCAGCTGGGAAAAACTAGAGGAAATAAAAATAATTACAAGTAATTAGGACCCCATTAAGAAAGAATAGAAAATGAGTAACTGAAACATTTAAACTTTTCTGAATAGAGAATGTGAAAGGTTAAGATATTTTCTCAAGGGTTGTGACTTTTCTAAAGAGTTGTAACTTTTTGGATGAATTGTGACCTTTCTGAAGGGTTGTGACTATTCTGAAGAGTTGTGCCTTTTCTAATAAGGCACAATAAGCACATGTTCATACTACCTTTGTTGGCTATAAACAAAGGAGTTCCCTCACATTTTTAAACTACGAATTTTCTAAGTTTTCTATTCTTCTTCTTCTTCGTAAAACACCAAATGTAGTACGTATACTATATTTATTTAGACTATAATATAAAATATATTAAAAGAAGACACATTTTCATATTGAAGGATTGTGACTTTTCTAAAAGGTTATTTTTCCAAAGAGTTGTGACTTTTTCGAAAGATTGTGACTTTTCAAAAGAATTGTAACTTTTCCGAAGGGTTGTGACTATTCTAATAGGGCACCATAAGCACTTGTCCATACTACCATTTGTTGCCTATAAATATAGGGATTTTCTATTCTTCCTCTTCTTAATACCCAATTTAGAACATATTCTATATTTCATACTATATTTTTTTAAGCAACTTTATGGACCATATTTTTTTGGTAAAGATTCAAAGTAGACTTCCAAGGGTTTGACGAAGTTCCACATAAAATATGAATGAAATTTGTCACGAAGAAGAAGATATAACAATAGGGATGATTTGCCTAGTTCCTGAAAAGACGTAACCGAAGAGATACAACTGTGTGAAGGGACAGAAGAGTTGAAGAATTCCTGAAGAGACGCAACCGAAGAGATACAACTGTCTGAAGGGACAGAAGAGTTGAAGAAGCGGGTTTAAAGGTGAAATTAAATAGGGGTAAAAAACCTAAAAGTATGAAGGAAAACATAAAAATAAATTTATGAATTCTAAGGGTGCCACGTAGGCGGGCCTAGGATTCTCTTTTATATATATATAAGATATATATGTAGAGAGTGTTAAAAGCACACCTAATTTATCTCTTTTTTTTAGTTTCATACGTAAACTATTGGGAGTGTTAGTTTCATACTGTTGCTTCCCAAACACATACACAAGTATACGTGGTCGTACAAGTAATAAAGTGACTCTTTTAAGAACCGGATGTCGTACCCTTATAGACTTAAAGTTACGTTGTCTTCAATTTTCTCCAATTACTATCAATTATGCAAGTGCTTTCCGAAAGAGTGGTGTATTATTCTAAATTATTAATTATCTAAGTAAGAAAGCAAACTACTATGATTCAATTTCGACTTGGATTTTAAGCAATGACTTAGAAAATTCCAGGGCTGCAGCTTGCCTATGGATTTCATGCATTTTATCTTCTTTAAATGGACATTAATCGGCTATTGAATCAATGATTACAGGGTTAAATGTATGATCATGGTCTTCCGACCTCTAATCGCCTACAATACTTGGCAGCCTAACTACATCATTGAGTGGGGATAAATTGAACCAATTACCGAGCATTACGATTTCATCCTATTTATTAACCAAGCACAATCTCTAGGTATATCCCTATCCTAGATACAAATCAACCCTAATTCTAGAGAAGATCATGCTCCTTTTGTCCCACGTTCTATCCTTTTATTCCTCTCCCGAGTTCAATTTGGACAATGTATTTATTTCAATGGTGGCCAGTCACGAAATACAAAATCAAGAACAAAAGAAATATTCCTATGATAACCAATATTAATCCATTAAAATCAATAAAATACAATCATCATGTAGCTGCAGCCCTAGAACTAGGAAATTTAACTACTCATCATACGATTCTCAATCATGAAAAATTCACTAAACATAAGAGAGATCGGATTAAGTAAAGTTTAGGAATGAACCCTACAAACTGATAAAAAAGCTCCCAAAGTCGTCGTTCTTCAAAATCTAGAAAAAAGAATCATTAAAATAACAAGTTCGACTCTATTTATAATTAGGAAAGGTCGGCTAAAAATTTGGACACAGGAGAGCGACGCGGAGGACCTTTGAGATATCAAATTAAGTCAAACATCTCCTCTCTGCGACACGGAGAGGATACTGAGTCTTCTGTTTCCAGCTCATTGTGAAAGCAATTAATTAATTTCCTCCCCGCGACGCGGAGAGGATACAGAGCTGGGTTTCTTCTTTTACTTTGACTTCCTTTTGCTCTTTGTTTGCATCCAAATCTTTTGCTCTTTTGTTGAACCCAAATATTGCTTCACGCGCTGCCTCTTGTATGCCCTTTTTTGTCTTGTTTCACCTCCTGCACGTACTAATCACACTGGTTAGTCCAAATGAATTAACACGACTCGACACTAACAAAACTAATGAACTCATCCCCAAACTAGGCCAAAGCGTGGGTATTATTTAGTTTTTAAGTATACAAATACGCCCAAGATCACCACCCCACACTTAAAGCTTTGTTCGTCCTCAAAAAATTTACCATTCTAAACCTCGACTTAGACTCACTACACTAGTATTTGTGCTTCCACTACTTACTTTTCAGGATCCATTATCACGTCAGAATAGGCATGCTTTCGTTCACACTTGGCCTTGGCCATCCTATAGATACCACATGACATCAAGTATTGATTCAACAACTTTTCGCCATCTAAACAATAAAACTTCATACTGTCCATTAAATATCACCTATCTTTCATTAAACAAGTGCCCTTACAAGAAGAATTAGTCCACACACTCAATTCAAAAAATTGAATATAAATCAAGGACTTAGCATCAAAAAACAACTCTCACCCTTACAATTAAATTTCACATGTATGCACAAAGAACCATAGGCTTGCCCATTATGTACATCTCCACTAATTAAGCATGATCGAGTAGAATCAAATAGGACTTTAACGGATTGTAAAGTAGGTTGAGGAACGGGTAGGAAAACAGTATAGTAGTGACTTATGCTCCCCTAAGCACTGTATTAGTTTGGACTTCATCACCTCTTTCTTTCTTTTCTTTCATTTTTCAGCCCACTCTTAATTTTTCATACAACAAAAAAACTCACTTCATTTCCTGAATTTCCCCTAATTCTGTATTTCGTAACCAATTAAATATTTTTTTTATTTTTTCATAGATATGTGGGGGGTTCTTTCTTTCAATGAGGGCTTTGTCATCACCTTGCACTATTGTGGGTTCTCTTTTTCCACTTACATCGTCTATTGACTTCTAATTCTACCCTTTTCTCTTAGTCCATGCTACAGTGCTTAGGCAAGCAGGGTGCAAACAACTCAGGGATTCAACAAAACATGTTTAGATGCAGCTGTGTCTTTCAACAAAAAGGCTATAGGCTCAAAGATGCTACTAGTGATATTGTATAAGATGAGGCTAAAATTTTTGAAAATACCAAAGAAGGCCTATTATCATTTCCTAAGCATTACAATACTTTGATTTTGTTTCAATAACATGCAGGGCAAGTTCTAAACTAAGATGCAATACATGGAATACACAATGTCTCACTACACATGGCACAAGTTTAAGTCAAACAGGCTCTATCATCCGGCATCGCACTCAGTTCAAGTGAAAATTAAAATTAAGCCTAAGTTGCAATATTTATAATCAAATACAAGAGTTCATAGGCATCCAATATATCATTTTCCACATGCTTTCATACAAGGTTTCCCTTTCAGAATTATAGCTTCAGCACAAACAAAACACCTAAGACTCGATGATGAAAGTTTCCCTTAAGACGACCGTCATCCATCTATCATAGGGCAACGCGACTCAACTACGACGACTGACTCAAACCTAAGAAGGAAAATCTTTTTGTGTTTTGTACGGTTCAACAGGACTATCCTTGGCCAAAGAATCGAAAACAACCCACCAAGGAACCCAAAATAAAACTAAAGCAAGCAAAATACTAATGTTCAAACTATTATATACATCAGAGAAAATTTACACCCCACCCCACACTATAGAATTAAGCACTATCCCCAATGCTTCAAAACATCAAAATAAGGCAAACAGAGGTTAGGTGAATCACTCCCTGATCAATCCTCCATGGTGTCACTGTGCTCGACCTCCTTAATAGCTTGTAGAGGGTCGACATCCTCTGTATCGGAGTCAGTATCAACATCAGCGCCAGTGCAAAGTCTGTCCTCGTCTTTGGGCACATCATCTTCCACAGTCTCATAGAAATCAGGCCCGATGCCCAGTAGTGCATTGGCATGCACATTAAGAGGATACTTTTTCTCCACCTCTTCAAGCTGGTCTGCAATAGACGCCCGACACCCATTCCTATGCCTCAGCATCTCTAGCCCATACATGCGGGCCATGATCAGTTAATCCCATCGGTGCCTCTCCCCCGTGGTGAGAGTAGGGACAAACTCATTGTCAAGCCCTTTAGTCTTTGTCATGTCCACTGGAGCTGGAAATACTAGTGCCATGTAATCCAGGCTCTCCTCCGGAACACCTGCAGAACGACAAAAATGAGTGACAAGACCCCTAAATGCATACGCAGCCCTCTATGTACCTGGGCCTTCCTCATGGCCGACTTCACGACTGCGCCAATGTTGAGTTCAGTATTTGTCATCAATGCATATAGCAAGCACACTCTATCCCGAGTAATGTCTGTGTAGTGCAAACCAGGAATCAAGTAGTTCATGACAATCTTCAACCAATATCGAGCCTCCCTAATCATATGCGCATAAGGCAGGGATTGTTGAAACCTCTTTGTACTATGCTTGGTCCACCTCACCATGGATTGGGGACCACAGAGAGTGTGTCGAATGGCTCCATAGGGTGGCCAAATGTTTAGTGACATTCGTACCAGGGGGTCAGTGCCAGCTGCAGTGCCTAATACCTCATTCAATGCAGCTGGAGTGAGGGGCACATCAACTCCTCGAACCTTCACAATGTGCGACCTCTACTCTGTTGCCAAGTTAGCATAAAACTCCTGAACGACATGCAAGTTGCATTCTTGAGGCTCGGCAAAAATAAACTCCATGTGGAGTTCCTGGATATGCCTCATGATCCTGGGAAAGTCTCTAGCTAGGTTGTCCCTCTCAAAACACACATAGGAAAAATAGCGCGCTTTCGTGTGCTTTTTCCACCATACCTTGCCCTCCTTGGCCACTGCTTGTAGCCCATATCGGTGTGCTTGCCCACGCGGGACAGCCAGTGCTGAAGGAACATTTGCTCCACTACGAACTTTCTTCCTCTGGCTAGAGGAAGCCACTTCTTTTCTGGGGCGATGAGTGCTAGACATAGTGACCTGCACACATAACATAAAAACCATACAAAACTCTGTCAGCCCCAACACTCATAAACGTGATAAGTATGGGTGGTAAAACGATCACCCACGCTTACCCGTGTGAACTACCCACGTCAAACCATTTGGTACTCAGACTTCCCTACAATATTCACACCATAAAATAGGTAGCACAAACTGACCAATTAAACTCCCACATCCAAGTTCACACATCGTTATAACCACTACACTTCACCAAAACACAACTTCATGTCCAGTCAGTGGGATCCATCAAAAAAATGCACCTCAAAACTACTCAACTGAACACACTAAATCCACATTAAACGTATAATAACCAAATATGCCTGATAACGCTCAACCACACCTCTTACGATTCGAAGTGTGGGCGGTCGCTAACAAGTATAGAGCCAACGAAGAGTTGAGGTTGATCCCACGAGGAACAATGTGCAAGGCGATTGAAGAAACAAAGAATTACAAGCTACTAGTTTGAATCCGAAATATAAGATACAAATATAAAATGAGAAGATTTCAAGTAACGAATTAGGATAGGAGATAGAGGAGAACAAGGGTCAAAGCCTTTTCGAACAAGATTGCCAAAGGGATTTGGAAATGGGAAATCAATTAACACCCATATGATCTATTGCAAACTAGCTTCATACAATCTCAATAAATCATGGGTAAAATCATACATGGTTCGGACTCTAAATTATCTACCTAATTCTATTGAACATACGCAAATATTTCTCAACTAGTTCTCACGAACCCAATCAAGTGGCAACACAAGCAATCCGATTAAAGGTAATGCAAGGATTTACTATTACAAGCAAAATCCGACAATTGAGTTGCTAAACCTCAATTAATGCACCAATTAATCTTTCCCAACCTCAATTGACTCTAACAAGCTCAATCAAAGTAAATGGGCAAGTCCAAGGAGTGAACAATTCCAATGGAAAGAAATTAAAGCAAGAAATCAATTGGATAATCAAAAACCCATTTCATATATGAGAAATAAATTAACTAATTGCAAATGCACAAGATATTAACTAATTGCAAAAGAAATTAACTAATTGCAAAAGCACAAGATATAAATAAAAAACTCAAATATTGTTTATCACAAACACAATATCCAAATCACTAATCAACAATTAACACCTAAAATTCAACAATACAAAGCAAAGAGTTGAAGAAAGGATGAAAGATAATTGCAATCCAAGCTCAAAATCTTCACTCTAATGGTGTTTGTTAAGGAATCTTGCTCTCAAAGCTATGCCCAAGCCTCAATCCCCAAGGTTCTTCTCTCTATTTTCAGTGCAATCTCAGCCTAGTTTGATGAATAATAATCCTCCCAATGGCTGTGAATGAGTGTATATGGTGAATTAGGGTAAAAATGTGAAATTCCAAATCTGCCCATATGCCAGTCACATTTCTTCTCCACGTTCGCGGAGCTCAGCATCATTGCACTCCGCGTTAGCGGAGGATGTCCCGCGTTCGCGGTACTCAACATGGTTGAACTCCACGTACGCGGAGGCTCACCCGTGTTCGCGCTGGCTTGTAACTTTACACTCCGCGTTAGCAGAGGCTTTCCCACGTTCGCGGAGAACATTTCACTACCAGCTCCAATTTCTCTATTTTCAGCTCCATTTTGCCCCAAGCTCCATTCTTTTTCATCAAAACTCTTTTTAACCATCATGTACCTGAAACAACCATATTCAAAGGAAAATTTGCCTCTTTCTCTACTTAAGTGCCACAAAATCACAAGAAAGGGACTCCAAATGAGTGAAAATCACCCACTCATCAACACCCCTAACTTAGAAACTTTGCTTGTCCTCAAGCAAAAAAAAAATCTAAAGCACAAGAGGAAATCACAATAAGCACAACACACTTTCATTCCAAATAAAGATCATGATCATGACTTTGGTTGGTACTAATAAATAGTCTTCAAGCAAAACATTTCTCAAAAACAATCCCTCATTTTCATGATGCATTTTTCAAAACCCAAGAATCATTAAGTGACAACAACTCAAACTCAAGCAATGACTCAACTCTTTAGCTCTTCTACATGCTCACTTGATGAAATTAGAAAATTTCAAAATCACCATTCAAGCAACTTACATGCCCTCACAAGAAAAGAAATGTCCCAAAACACTCACAAAATATTTATAAACAAGGGACAAAAGCACAAACACTCACACTCACAAAAGAACATCTCATGAACACAAATGCCACACCATAGGCTTGCCCATATTTTCAATCAACATTGACTCAACTTCATTTGGTTAGAAATCACAAAGGACTTTGTTAAGCTTGTAATGTATGCTTGTGAGTCTTTCAGCAGTCACTGGATCCACCTCCACCAACCAAACTCAAAAATGCATTCCTTCCTCCATTCAGCCCATTGGGAAGTCTTTACCTTCCTAATCGAAGAGCCATATGAGACAAACAACTAACTAGCTTATATCCTTCACTGCAAAACTGCTCCGAGTGGTTTGCAAACTATTGAAGTAGATAAGTTCCAGTCCGCATTTAGGAGACAACCCAGGTGAAGCAGAAGCAGATGTGAAGCATTATGAATAGATAGAAAAATTTTCCATTCCTCACAATACGTCTTTAATGAGCTACCGAGGAAGAAAGCAATAATGATAAAAGGAAGGTAAGGATATCATTTAGGTACAAGTGACTACACCCTCCTTGAACTCTACTCAACAACTCAACATTTTCTAACTTTTCCACATTTTCTTCACTTTCCAAACCAATGCTCAATTCACCTTTTCATTTTCTTCATTTTCATTCTAGATGCCCCACATGCAACCATTTTCAACTTTTTTTTTGGAGGATTCAAGACTCATTTATTCACTTTCTTTTTCACAACTTTCTTTTTTTTTGAAACTTTTTCTTTCTTTGAGACATCTTTCCTCCTATATTTCTCTTTTTTTATCAAGCTCTTATGCAATAGGCATCCCTTCTATGAATTTCCCATAACACCCCCAACTTAGGCTTTTATCCTCGACTTTCACAACTTCAAGTTCAAGGAGGGAAAGGGTTCAAGAGAGATGTACATTTTCAAAATGGATTAGGCTTGTAATGAGGTTGCCAATAAACAGGATTTAGGCACAAAGGGGACAACTAAGGATACATTTAGTGCGAAGGTGGGATTTTTAGGCCAAGTGGACTTCAAGAACAATCAAAGAAAGCCTAAGATCATTTTTCCAACCCAACTCAATTAAGACCAAAGTATCAAGACCAACCAGGCAAGTTCTAGGTGGCAAAAGCAAACACAAGACATTATTTGACAACTCACCACACATGGCATGCAAATCATTCAAGATGTCTCAAAATCTATTACCCTTTCAACAAACAAGTGGCAATGAACAATTAAACCGCCAACGAATCAAAAGTCACAAAAAGAGTTGCAAAAGTTGTCACAAAATCATTCAACACATGCTCAATTTTAAAAATGGATGGGGTATGTTCAAAATACATTTTTCCATGCAAGACTATATTCTTAGTACCAAAAAAGCCACAACCTCCCAAAAAGACAATGACAAACTTACCCTTAAGAAAGCCATCAACCAATCCATCATTGGGCAAACTCATACATCAATTCAGAATCAACTTCTCAAACTTCACCGCACATCAATAATGGCTACTCAGACTTTACCACACACAACAATGGCTACTCATACTTCACCACACAACCAACCGACGCTTTACCCTTAAGAAAGTCGGCATTCTATCCATGATAAGGCATCGCCAATCAACAAAATCTCCAATCAACAACACCATCAAAAAAAATAAAAAAATAAAGAAGCTATCAAAAGTAATAAAAACTGCTAAAACAAAAATGACTAATCCAACACAATTCACAATTAAGATCAAAAAGCTCGACAAGGGCACAACATCCATAAAACAGAATAAGTATCCAATAACATAATCCCAAACATCCAAAACAGAAAGTACAAAATCGAAGCTACAAGGGAGGCACCCCCAAGTGAAAATCAAATTGTGTCCTCACAGTACAAATATCAAAAGAGAATACGAGGGACTCCCTGAGATGCAATCACTCTGAGCTCTCATCGGAGGGAAATGTGGGGTCCTCATCATCCGAAGCACTGCTACTGCATAAGTTCCTAAGCTTTCCCATCATCTTGCTCAGGAACTTGCTCTTCCTCTTCTCATGCTCCCGAAAGGTCCTCTGATGCTGCTCGATCTTCCCCTGCCTCCGACTCATATGCTCAAGCCTGTCGGACATAGCCTTCTGTGGAGCAGCAACAGAAGAAAGAGTGGGTGCACCCTCAGTAGTGGTAGCCCCATACGGGCCAGAAGGAAGGCCAGCGACCAACTTTCTAATCTACGCATCGACTCCAGAGATCTGGGAGGATATATGGCACATAGTGGCAGGTCCGAACTGGAGAGGTCCTGCAGAAGACGAAGCACCAGTCTCAGAAGTGGGCTCGGTGAACTGTCCAAACTGGGAGTCAAGCACGTCGATCTTCCTCTTCTTGTGCCTATCACCCTGTGCACCCCTCTTCTTTAGAGGGTGAATCTCCTTGCCCAGCTTCTTCTTATCATCATTAGGGAGTTTCGGCACTCCTGTACTGTAGCACAACTGAGTGATCAATGAAGGAAAAATGATGCTCTTGGCTCTCCCCTGAGCCACCTTAATGATGTGATCAACGATCAGTTGCCCCACGTTAACCTCCAGCCCATCTATAGTGGCTACAATCACAAGTGCCCTGTCCAAGGTGACCTCAGTGGCATGATTAGAAGGAATGACCCGAGCAAATATGATAGAAAGCCAAGTCTTAGCCTCAGCTGTGAACTCACAAGAGTCCACCCCTCTCTTATTCTCGAACCACTCTGGAGGCTCACCATTACGCAACTTATCCGCGAGCCACTCGCTACCCAACTCTTTGTAGCGGTCCAAATACACCCTGTTGTCAGCGTTCGGGAGACCATAATACGTATTAATCACTGTCGGGCTGAAAGACACATGCACCCCTCGGACGGTAGTCACCGCTGCCTCATTAAAATCCGTCTCCAAGGCATTAGCATAAAATTTTACTACTAGTGTGTGATTAGCCTTGATAGGCTCGGCAGCAAAGACCATCCATCTACTAGCCACAAGCCGGTTATAGAACTCTGGCATTCCACTCTCGAGCTTCTCCAAACATATCCCCATTTCCTTCACTACAGCTCGGCCCAGGTATTCATCGTACTTCTGGGCACATTTAGATGAGAGGAATTTTGTAGCATCAAAGTAATCTTCCTCTTGTACAATTTCGAACTCTTGGGGAATGTTGTCGGTAGACATTTTGAGCTGAAAGAACCTACGAAAGAAGCCAACATGTTAAAAGTTCTTGTGGACACTTAAAACAATGTATTAGGAAGTATTTAGGTAAAAGAAAATATTTAAAAGAGGTCTCGATCGATGCATTGCAAGGTTAGTGTTTTGGGACAGAATAGATTTCGTCTCCGTGTTCGCAGAGAGTTAATAGCCTCACCTCCGAGTTCGCGGAGAGGTAGCCGCGTTCTTGGCACAGAAGTAGATAGACCTCCACGCTCACGAACCAGTTGGCCACATTCGCGGAGTACAAGGGAACCTAGACTTCCTTGTTCGCTGACAGAGGGCCGCGTTCGCGGAAAAGTCATCATCCCCAGAAAAATAGTTCATTCAAGCATTCCAACAAACAGTTCATGGCCAAAACTTTAACAACAATTTTGAACAAAAATTAACCTTTAATTCTACCCCCAAACATGATCAACACAATCTCAACACTACAAACGTTCAATCTACCCAAAAAACCAACAAACTAACACAACGATTCAAGTTCAAATTTAGAACAAAATTAAGCACAAATTTCAAGGATTTTCACAAAACTTACTCCCAAATCAAGCCTAAAGAATCATTTATCAATAATCACAAGGCAACAATCATGAATTCTACCCAATAACCACAAATTAAACATATACAATCAAGTTCAAATCACAGACACACTTTAAGCACCATAATGCAATTTTCGCTCAACAAAAATGTACTAAAGTGAAGGGGTAAAGACATACCTATAAATTTGATGCAACCCACAAAGCAAAAACTAGGAAGCAAGGGAGAGGAGGGGAGAATTTTAAAGGGAATTTTCGGTTTGAAAAACTGAGGGGACAAGGGGAGTTGATGAGTTTGCTTAGAAATGAACTGCCCTTTGGCAGTTCTGACTCTTAAAGTACCTGAACCTCCGCGTTGGCGGAGGCCTTGGTGCATTCGTGCCCTTGTGAAAGATTGGCTTTCGCGTTCGCGGCCAAAGGGGCGCGTTCGCAAAGGGTCTGACAGGTTGACCTCCGCGTTCGCAGACCCTCTTTCACGTTCGCAGAGAGAAATTCAAGCCTGGACCCCTGGCAAGTTACTAGAACTTTTGGCGATGGCAGGAACCATTAGGCGACTCGTCCATTGCATTTAGGCGATCTTGAGCTTCCAAAAAGTGTTCCAAACCTCCAATTTCAAGAAAGTTCACCCCAAACTTCAATCCCAAGTAACTTTTTGTTTCCAAACCAGTTCAAACACTTTGAAATCATGAGAATTAGTCAAAAATAAAATTCTAATCTATCCTAAAAATTAAAGAAAATGCAAAAATTAAAACTTTTGATACCGATGGGTTGCCTCCCATCAAGCGCACAATTTAACGTCACGGTGCGACACCGGTTGCATCACCCTTTATGTTTCCACTTTGAAGCGATGTACCTTCTCCCCAACTTCAAATCATTTTCTCTTCGAAGCATATGGGGACTACTAGAGAGCATCACACATTTCACTCGATCTCTCCACTTCGAAGACTTGAATTTCTTACCCAACTTCACATCATTTTTCGTGGACGGACATTGGGCAATAGTGATAGAGTCACTAGGCCATTCGAACATTGAACTTCATAACTCTTGGCCCTCAAATGTATTACACCATCACTCTCAAATGAACTAGAGTTGCCATATATGATCTTTTTGGCTTTTTCTTGCAACTCTAGTATCATTTCCTTGATTTTGGCATCTTGGAATTTTATTGGCATGGTTTGGTTGCAAATACCCAAGATTTTATCCATACTAATCATAACCTCTTTTTCTTGAGATGCCAACTCCAACGCTTTACTTTTGACCACTTGACAAGGAGCCTTACGTACTCCAAAAGATGATCTCACATTGGCCTTCAAAGTAGCAATTTCAAACTCAAGTTGGATCATCTCATGGTACCTAGTTAGGTGCAAGTTGCGGAATTCATCCCTCATTTGGAACATTAGATCTCTTAGTGTCTCACCCTTTTCAAGTCGATGAGACAAGTACAAGAGCCAAGCTTGACTCACAACACCCATCTCTTCACACATCTATTCATCTAAAGAGGAATCCAAACAACTATTTCTAATATGAAGTCTTCCACAAAAAGGCCATGGGTCATCAACATAGGTCTTGCAAACACCAACCATTGTTCCTTCACAAGAAGCCATAAAAGCAAATGAAAACAAAACAAAGAAAACAACTATTCACAACTTGGATAGAAACTAGCAAACTAAAAATTCTAAATCAATTCAATATGCCAAATTGTTCCCTGGCAGCGGCGCCATTTTTGATAACGCTCAACCACATCTCTTACGATTCGAAGTGTGGGCAGTTGCTAACAAGTATAAACCCAACGAAGAGTTGGGGTCGATCCCACGAGGAATAATGTGCAAGGCGATTGAAGAAACAAAGAATTACAAGCTACTAGTTTGAATCCAAAATATAAGTTACAAATATAAAATGAGAAGATTTCAAGTAACGAATTAGGATAGGGGATAGAGGAGAACAAAGGAAAAAGCCTTTTCAAACGAGATTACCAAAGAGATTTGGGAATGGAAAATCAATTAATACCCATATGATCCATTGCAAAGCTTCATTCAATCTGAATAAATCATAGGTAAAATCATATATGCCTTGGACTCTAAATTATCTACCTAATTCTATCGAACATAGGCAAACATTTCTCAACTAGTTTTCACGAACCCAATCAAGTGGCAACACAAGCAATCCGATTAAAGGCAATGCAAGGATTTACCATTACTAGCTAAAATCTGACAATTGAGTTGCTAAACCTCAATTAATGCACCAATTAATCTTTCCCAACCTCAATTGACTCTAACAAGCTCAGTCAAAGTAAATGGGCAAGTCCAAGGAGTGATCAATTCCAATGAAAAACAATTAAAGCGAGAAATCAATTGGATAATCAAATATCTGTTTCATATATCAGAAAGAAATCAACTAATTGCAAAAGCACAAGATATAAATCAAAAACCCAAATATTGTTTATCACTAACACAATATCCAAATCACTAATCAACAATTAACACCTAAAATTCAACAATACAAAGCAAAGAGTTGAAGAAAGGATGAAAGATAATTGCAATCCAAGCTCAAAATCTTCACTCTAATGGTGTTTGTTAAGGAATCTTGCTCTCAAAGCTATGCCCAAGCCTCAATCCCCAAGGTTCTTCTCTCTATTTTCAGTGCAATCTCAGCCTAATTTGATGAATAATAATCCTCCCAATGGCTGTGAATGAGTGTATATGGTGAATTAGGGTAAAAATGTGAAATTCCAAATCTGCCCTTATGCCAGTCACATTTCTTCTCCACGTTCGCGGAGCTCAGCATCATTGCACTCCGCGTTCGCGGTACTCAACATGGTTGAACTCCACGTACGCGAAGGCTCACCCACGTTCACGCTTGCCAGTAACGTTACACTCCGCGTTCGCAGAGGCTTTCCCGCGTTTGTGGAGAACACTTCACTGTCAGGTCCAATTTCACTATTTTCAGTTTCATTTTGCCCCAATTTCCATTCTTTTTCATCAAAACTCCTTTTTAACCATCATGTACCTGAAACAACCATATTTAAAGGAAAATTAGCCTCTTTCTCTACTTAAGTGCTATAAAATCACAAGAAAAGGACGTCAAATGAGTGAGAATCACCCCCTCATCAATGCCATAGGTTGCATAAGATCAGTCACAATTTTGAGCTCCATACACTAACACCATAATGCTCCTACTCAAGATTTTTAAGCAATCACATATTGATAATTGTATACAACTTCAGCCACTACACAAATAAACATACCCCAAGTAATTCGACAACTTCCCAAACCCCATATACCCACAAAACAGAAAGACTACTCTCCATCTAGCCTATGCACGCAGTCCACACACGATTGGAAGAGAAAAGAATAGCGCAAACCTACCTATGATGTTGGAGAAGGAGAGAAATCGAGCAAGGAAGTGCTACTTTCGACTCTGCGTTACGGAATTGAACTGGAAAATATCGTGGGGGGGAGAAAGAGAGGGTGAAATCGTGGGGTTAAGGGAGTAGAATGGGGGAATTAGAGTTAAATTAGGGGTTAAAAGAGGGATTGGGTCGGGTGATTTTGTAAGCAAGCGGGTAAAACCTGACTTTTTAATTAGATGTGAAAAACTCACCTGACCTGCGCGACTCGGTCCTGTTACGAACTCTTTTGTTTTGTGCCAAAAAATTAATTATAGCAAAATCCAAAATCAAGGCCCACTCGTGACGCGGCCTTGTCACTTTTCCCTTTGCATTTTTTGTCGAGAATTTTAATTCTCATCAAAATCAAATTACTCACATGTGTTCGCAACGCGTGCACATTACAGAGTCCTCTGTTAACGCTGGGAAATTAATTCCTAGTGAAATCAAATTTTTGTGGCCAGCTCTTCGACGCGGCTCTATTACGGAGGCATGTTCCCTGCACATTCCAAGAACAACACCCATTAGCACAAACCCGATGGGTTGCCTCCCATCCAGCGCCTTGGTTTTGGTCGTGGCACGACTCCTCTTTTTGTGTTTCACTCTTTTTCTTGTTTTTTTAAATATCCTAACTATTACAATGAATGAAGCACTAGGACCTAGGAATAAAAATAATGAAAAGAAACAAAAAATTCCTATCTAATACATGTGATCATGGGTTGCCTCCCGTGTAGCACCTGGTTTAACGTCGCGGCTCGACCCAACTCATGACTCAGTCATAATTCAACTCGAATGTCTCTTGCTCATGATCCACATCATTTTCGAAGTAGGGCTTAACTCGTTGTCCATTCATAAGAAACGTGGAGCTCTTGTCCTTATTCTTTACCTCTATAGCCCCATGTTGAGTCATTCTCACCACTTCAAATGGTCTACTCCACTTTGACCTTTCCTGGGAATAACTTTAATCTTGAGTTAAATAGCAATACTAACTGGCCTGGCTCAAAAGTGCATCGTGCAATATGCTTATCGTGCCACTTTTTCGTCTTTTCTTTGTATAACTTGGCATTTTCATATGCATGGAGCCAGAATTCCTCAAGCTCATGCAATTGAGCTATTCTTCTCTTTCCAGCCAACTCAGAGTCAAGATTCAACTTTTTAATAGCTCAATAGGCTTGGTGCTCCAATTCGGCAGGAAGATGGCATGCTTTGCCATGCACCATTCGATAGGGAGAAGTCCCTATTGGTGTCTTATACGCTGTTGTATAAGCCCACAATGCATCATCTAACTTGTCGACCCAATCCTTTCACTGTGCATTCACGGTCTTTTGTAAGATCTGCTTGACGTCTCAATTTGACACCTCCACCTGACCACTAGTTTGAGGATGATAAGTTGTTTCTACCTTGTGTCACACTCTATACTTAGCCAACAGATTCCGCACTAAAAATTTTATAAAGTGCTTACCACTATCGCTTATTATAGCTCTTGGAGTTCCTAACTTGGTGAAGATGTGTTTCTTTACAAATTTCACAACAACTTTTGCATCATTGGTGGGCAAGGTGACTACCTCAACCCATTTGGACACATAGTCTACAGCTACTACGATGTATTGGTTCCCTCTAGATGTCGGAAAAGGGCCCATAAAGTAAATGCCTCATACATCGAGTATCTCCACCTCCAGAATGTTGTTCAAAGGCATCTCATGCCTTATAGAAATGGTTCCTGTCCTCTGACACTGGTCACATCCCTTCACAAATAGTGCAGCATCTTTAAATAGAGTTGGCCAAAAGAAACCAGATTGTAATACCTTATGTGTTGTACGCCCTCCTCCATGGTGCCCTCCATATGGTGAAGAGTGACAACTCTCCAGCACTTGCATCGCCTCACTTTCAGCTACACATCTTTGCACCACTTGGTCCAGCCCTTGTTTGAATAGGAAAGGTTCATCCCATATATAAAATCTTGCATCATGACTCAGCTTTTGCTTTTGATGTGTAGATGCACCCGGTGGAAACAAACTGCTTACCAAAAGATTTACAATATCTGCATACCATGGTACTTGAGCAATGTCTAAAGCTAATAATTGCTCATCAGGAAACTCCTCACGAATAGGCCCTTCCTTATTCACATGCAATGAATTCTCCAATCTTGACAAATGATCAGCGATTTGATTTTCAGTACCCTTCCTATCCTTGATTTCCAAGTCAAATTCCTAAAGTAGCATGATCTATCTGATCAACCTTGGTTTTATATCCTTTTTGTTGAACAAGTACCTGATTGCAGCATGGTCAGTGTAAATAATAACTTTAGTACCTACTAGGTAAGATCGGAACTTGTCAAAAGCAAACACCAACATCTCCTTCTTTGTGACTGTGTAATTGGATTGGGCTGCATCAAGAGTCTTGCTGGCATAGTAGATAGAATGAAACACCTTCTCCTTTCTTTGTCCCAACACTGCACCCACTGCTATATCGCTAGCATCGCACATAAGCTCAAAAGGTAGCTCCCACGTAGGATCAATTAGAATGGGTGCTTCTATCAAATTCTTCTTCAACACATCAAATGCGTTCAAACAGCTTTCATCAAAAACAAATTTCACCTCCTTCTCTAACAGACTACACATAGGTCTTGCAATCTTAGAGAAATCCTTGATGAATCTCCTATAAAATCCAGCATGCCCAAGAAACCTTCTGACTCCTTTCACCGAGAGCAGAGGTAGGAACTTTTCAATTACCTCTATCTTGGCTCTATCAACTTCCATACCTCTTCTTGAAACTTTGTGCCCCAACACAATGCCTTCCCGAACTAGCAAATGGCACTTCTCCCAATTCAACACCATATTTGTCTCCTCAAATCGAGCAAGGACCCTGTCAAGATTGTGTAAGCACAAATCAAAAGACTCACTGAATACCGAGAAGTCGTCCATGAACACTTCCAAAAAATCCTCCACCATATCTTGAAAGATTGCCATCATGCATCTCTGGAATGTGTCTGGTGCATCACAGAGTCCAAAGGGCATACGCTTAAAAGCATACGTGCCATATGGACAAGTGAAGGTTGTCTTCTCTTGATCCTCTGGTGCGATTACAATCTGGTTATACCCTCAGTAGCCATCCAGAAAGCAATAATACTCCTGCCCTGCCAGCCTATCTAACATTTGATTAATAAAGGGGACTGGGTAGTGATCTTTTCTGGTGGCCTCATTCAGTTTGCGATAATCCATGCAAATACGCCACCTAGTAATTGTTCTTGTGGGGATCAGTTCGTTCTTCTCATTGGTTACCACAGTCATGCCCCCTTTCTTGGGCACACACTGCACTGGACTTACCCACTTACTGTCAAATATTGGGTACACTATCCCTGTATCAAGCCACTTGATTACTTCATTTCTCACCACATCCTTTATAACTGGGTTCAGTCGGCGCTGATGTTGTGCACTAGGCTTGTGGCCTTCCTCCATGTATATCTTGTGCATACACAATGCCGGACTGATCCCATGAATGTCGGACATCTACCAACCAATTGCTGCCTTCCTCCTCCTCAAAACTTTCAATGCTGCTTCAACCTGCAACTCAGACAAATCTGCAGAGAGAATTATAGGTAAAGTTTTTTTATCCCTAGAAATGCATACCTCAGATGAGATGGTAATGTCTTCAATTCAAGCTTGGGTGCTTCCTCAATTGATGGCTTAGGTGGTGGACCTAACACCCTATTTAAAGGATCCCAGTTATCTTTTGAAATGCTCAAGCTGGACACCTCTAAAAACTGCACCATTTTCTGTGCTTCAGCATCACCATAGATATCATGGCCCATTAACACTCGCTCCAATGGGTCTCTGGATGCGATGTAATGAGCTTCTGCTGCCTCATCTATTATTGTTATGGATGATAACTCTTTGTACACAGCCGGCAATTTCAGCGCTTTGTACACATCGAACACTTCAACTTTGTCGTGACCCCTCATAGTCAATTGACCAGCTGCTATATCAATCATGGCACGCCCAGTAGCCAAAAATGGTCTCCCAAGAATGAAAGGCACCTCAGGATCTGGCTCGAAATTTAGCACCACAAAATCAATAGGGAATATCAATGATCCCACTTGGACCAAGACATCATCCACAACACCTTTTGACCTAGCTACCGAACGGTCTGCCAACTGTATGATAATGGTGGTGGGTTTAGGACTACCCAACCCCAATTTCTTGTACAGGGATGTTAGCACCAGATTAATACTTGCTCCTAGATCACACAACCCTAGGGCATGAATGCTCTGCCCTATGGTGATCTGAATAGAAAAACTGCCCGGATCTTTGAGTTTGGTGGGCAGCTTATTTTGGATCCTAGAGTTACACTCTTCAGTGAGTGCCACCGTTTCATACTCCGTTAATCTCCTCTTGTTTGCTACGATCTCCTTCACATATTTGGCATACCTTGGTATCTTTTGCAAAGTATCAACAAGAGGCAGATTAATGTGAACTTGTTTTAAAAGAGAAAGAAACTTACCGAAGCATTCATCCTCATTCTGCTTTTTAATTTTTTAAGGAAATGGCGGAGGTAGTTTCACTATTGGTTGCACTGTGTCCTCATGTAGACCTTGTCCACCTGCACCGGTCATTTTCTCTCCAACTGAATGTTCATTACTCCTCTTCTTTGGGCCAACTCCTCCAATTTCAACCCACTACGAGTGCCAACCGCATTTACTTGCCTAGGATTTGGATTGGTACCACCCAGCAATCCTCTTTGAGGACGGGAGTTTTGGGCACTAGCAAATTGCCCAAACTGCTTCTCTAGATTTTGAGTTGTCAGTTGGTTGTTTCTCAAATCAGATGTTAGTTTCTCCATGTTTACATTTATGTTAGCCTGATCAGCCATGATTTTCTTCAACATCTCCTCAGTGCTCTTGTTTCCTTGCTGATTATTATGAGTATGCCATGGACTTTGCTGTTGATAACCTTGAGCATTACCCTAAGGTCTATACTGATTCTGGCCTTGCGCCTGATTTTGATTTCCTCCCCAAGAAAAATTTGGGTGGTTTCGCCAACTAGAGTGTTGGGTGTTACCATAATTTTGGTGACCCCCTCCTCGCTGTGCATTTCCAATAAAATTAACAGAATCCAGATTTGCCCTACATGCCTTTGCAGTGTGATCGCTGCTTCCACTAATCTCACACCATGATTGTGGCTGCTGTACCACATTTACATGTGCCTGCTGTTGTCCCAAGGATAGATTGTTGAAATGAGTATTCATCATCTTTTGCATCGCAACAATTTGTGCAGTTAAAGCAGTAACTACTTCTACTTCTAACATCCCAACAGTCTTTTGCACTTCCGGTTTAGCTCCTCTCCATTCCACTTAGGGTTACCTTGTGAAATTTTGCTCAACAGAGTGAATAATTCAGCATACGTCTTTTCCAAAGCTTGTCCTCCTGCAGCTGAATCAAGTAAAATCATTGTGTTTGGTTCCAAATCCTCAATGAAGGTATGGACCAACATTTTGTTAGTTTGATGGTGGTGTGGACAGCTTAATTGCATAGATTTAAACCTGTCCCAAGCCTGGTACAAGTTTTTCCCTCCTTTCTGGAGGAAACTTAGCATCTCACTCCTCAACTTGGCTGTTTTCCCAAATGGAAAAAACCTTATCATAAATTTGCGGGCAAGATCGTCCCAAGACGTGATAGAGTTTGCTGGCTCAGGAGTTAACCACCTCTTTGCTTCCCCTAATAGAGAGAAAGGAAAGAGTGTGAGTCTTACATAATTCGGATTCTTTGAGTGTATGTATCACTGATTTCTAGGAAATTCCGTATGTGCACTTGTGGGTCCTTATGTGATAATTCGGTAAACTGTCCATTCATGTGCAATAGTTGCACCATGCTCTACTTCAATTTGAACCTACCACCAGTTCAAGTTTCTGAATGCAAGAAGTGACTCTAGTTGTGCTTGGGATTGCTACCTCTCGTACTTTCATCTCCGCCATCACTACAGGTGCAGCTTGTTCGACTCTCCCTACCGCTGTTACAGGTTCACTCGCTACTTGAGGAACAGGGTACGTCAAATGTACTTGCCTTCTCCGGTAGTGAACAAATCTTTTCGGTTCGGCAAGTGGCTCTACCGAACCCTGTTCTTCTTCCAGTTTGAAGTTCAAGCCCTACCTGCAATATAAGTAGCTAATATCAAGTTGTCAACACTTGAACAATAACTTGTGAAATTAGATAAATCAAATACTTCCTAATTCTAAAGTCCCCGGTAACGGCGCCAAAAACTTATGGCTTCCCAAACACAAACACAAGTGTACGTGGTCGTACAAGTAATAAAGTGGCTCTTTTAAGAATCAGATGTCGTACTCTTAGAGACTTAAAATTAAGTTGTCTTGAATTTTCTCCAATTACTACCAATTATGCAAGTGTTTTCCGAAAGAGTGGTGTATTATTCTAAATTATTAATTATCTAAGTAAGAAAGCATACTACTATGATTCAATTTCGACTTGGATTTCAAACAATGACTTAGGAAATTCCAAGGTTGCAGCCTGCCTATGGATTTCATGCCTTTTATCTTCTATAAATGGACGTTAATCGGTTATTGAACCAATGATTACAGGGTTAAATGTATGATCATGGTCTCCTGACCTCTAATTACCTACAATACTTGGCAGTCTAACTACATCGTTGAGCGGGGATAAACTGAACCAATTATTGAGCATTACGGTTTCATCCTGTCTATTAACCAAGCACGGTCTCTAGGTATATCCCTATCCTAAATACAAATCAACCCTAATTCTAGAGAAGATCATGCTCCTTTTGTTCCACGTTCTATCCTATTATTCCTCTCCAGAGTTCAATTTGGACAGTGTATTTATTTCAATGGTGGCAAGTCACGAAATACAAAATCAAGAACAAAAGAAAGATTCCTATGATAACCAATATTAATCCATTAATATCAATAAAATACAATCATCATGTAGCCACAACCCTAGAACTAGGGAATTTAGCTACTCATCATACGATTCTCAATCATGAAAAATTCACTAAACTTAAGAGAGATTGGATTAAGTAAAGTTTAGGAATGAACCCTACAAATTGATGAAAAAGCTCCCAAAGTCGTCGTTTTTCAAAACCCAGAAAAAAGAATCATTAAAATAATAAAATCTGACTCTATTTATAATTAGGAAAAGTCAGCCAAAAATTTGGACATAGGAGCGCGACGCGGAGGACCTTTGAGATATCAAATTAAGTCTAATATGACCTCTCTGCGACGCGGAGTGGATACAGAGTCTTTTGTTTCCAGCTTATCGTGAAAGCAATTAATTAATTCCCTCGCGAAGAGGATACGGAGCTGGGTTTCTTCTTTTACTGTGACTTCCTTTTGCTCTTTTTTTGCATCCAAATCTTGTGCTCTTTTGTTGAACCCAACTATTGCTTCACGTGCTACCTCCTGTATGCCCTTTTTCCTCTTGTTTCACCTCCTGCACATACTAATCACAGTTAGTCCAAATGAATTAACACGGTTCGACACTAACAAAACTAACGAACTCATCCCCAAACTAGGCCAAAGTGTGGGTATTATTTAATTTTTAAGCATACAAATACGCCCAAGATCACATACCTAAAGTATTAATTATTTGTTTGAGAAACACATCTCTCTCTTTTATCACTCTCTCTTGATGGTGTGTGTACTACACACTCTTTTTTATTTAAAAAGAATTGCTACATAACACTTTACATGGACAAAACATTTCATCTTGACAAAATTAAATAAATTATATTATTAGTTAAAAGATAAACATTAAAGTATCACTATCCAAAAAGAATAAAAAATATATTTTTAAAAAGAATAAAATTTAAAACATTTTTTTACCCACTCCACCACCTCCTCCCACCGTACACACCCTACTCCCTCAACCCCCCCCCCTCCCCAACCCCCTAATATTTTTTTTGTAAATTTCTTTTATAAAAGTTTTAAAATAAATTTCTTACTTCATCCGTTCATCACCCAAAACCCCTCCTCCCTTCTAAAAACAAATAATTTGGATATTATTTTTATTTTAAAAAAAAATAATTCTTACCCATCCCACCTAACCCTTCACTCCACTTTTTTTTCTTCATTTATTTCGTTTTGTGTTAGATATATACATATGTTTTTAGGAAAAAAATTTCTATTTTGTAATACCCCAAGCTTCCAAAGAATTTTAATTGCAGAACTCACCTGAAGACAGTGACCTACGGAGGCCACCTACGGGCCGTAGGTGAGGACCGTCAATGGCACTGTGAACTTTCAGGATTTTCAACTTTCTGAACTTTGACCTATGAAATAGCAGGATGGTTCGGAGTTCAGTTGACAGGCCGTAGATGGGTTTCGTAGATGCATTCCAGACTTAGCCAAATTTTCATCCCAAAATGAACTTTCTGAATCAATTGACAGAAGAGCAGGACGGTCCGTCAATTGATGTACGGACCGTAGATCCTGTCCGTCGATTGGCCCCGACAGTTTTTAATTAAGCACTTTTTGGTCTTTTCCCTAATTGTTTACCCATTAAGCTAAGTCGGTTATACCCTTAATCTAAGACCTATAAATACTTTCTAAGCCTAATTCCTTTCATTCTAATTCATTCCTAAACTCATCTCTCTCAAATATTTCTCTCTCTAAAAGAAACTCTCTCAAGCTTCAAGGAAGAAGAAGAAGCTAGGATCCTCCATTGAAGACCTTCAATCTTCTCCAATTTCTTGTGGATTGCTTTGAGGTATGATAGTGTTCACCATTAGGATTCCTCTTCTTCATGAATTTCAAGGTTTACTCTAACCCAATTGAATTAGGGTTTGTGATCAATTATTGTGGGTTCTTCAATTATGATTTCAATTGTTGATTTTATGATTTGTAGTGTACGATCTAGCGTGATAAAGTAACTTAGTGCACGAATTAGCGTGAATTACAGGATTTGATGTAAAGATTACATGAACCCCCATGATCCCAAGTTAATTCTCCCCAATTTGATAATCTATGCTTTGATTGTTGGGTTGAGCTATGATTTGATGAAGTTTATGAATTCTCTATGAAATCAAGCATGAATTATGAATGAATTGAGGATAATTGTCACGACCCAAGCCTAGGGCCTAGATGTGACCGGCGAATGGGGAACCCGAAGGAACCCCAAACAAGCCTCATAGCGTATCATTACACATCCTTGGTCGCGGAAGCAATTAAATGACCATAAACGATAAGCATAATCAAGGGGGAAATCGGGACTAAGGGAGCAAAAAAAAGAAATGATACATAAATACCATAGATGAGTCAAGCTCAAGCATAATACACAACTTGTCCAACACCACCTCTAAACATGAGTACTTAGCGGGGGCCAAGACAAACTACCGGGCTCACCCTCATAGTCAAAACATAACTAGAAAGGAAAAGTTTTATACATAGCAAAAGATCATGAGCAACGTCCCCGAAATGGAGGACTCACCAATAACCACTATAGAAAATCGTACTAGCCACGCGGAGGAGGATGGTCAAGCGGTGCTCCGGTCCCTACATGGTGACATCATGTAGGCATAGAGTATGCGTTAGTACATTTGAATGTACTAAGTATATGGGATGCAATGCAATGCTACATTAGATGGACATCATAGGAAAAATGCGTAATCATACCCAATAGATAGCATATTAATGAAATGATATGTATAATGATGCTTACATAAAAATCATATTTAGTGGGACGTAGTACATGTGTGGCGAGTGACCATCAATATAGTATTTCCAAGGCCTACCACCCCCTTGGAGAGGCGAAAGAGGTACAAACCCCTCAATATGGTTACACGGGCCTACCACCCCCCGAGCTAGGGACCAAGGTACAAACCCCTCGATATGGTTATACGGGCCTACTACCCCCCGTACTAGGCAACCAAGGTACCAACCCCTCGATACGGTTATACGGGCCTACTACCCCCCGTACTAGGCAACCAAGGTACCAACCCCTTGATACGGTTATACGGGCCTACTACCCCCCGTACTAGGCTTGGTCGACTCACAACACTTATTTAGGGAAAATCATATACATGTGTCCATTTCATCATCATTTCAGTAATTACATAACCATCCGACTCATAGGACGTACCTTGGACCTTCCCTTTCCTAAGAATTCTATAAATGGGCATTTTATCAAACACAAGGTGGGCAATTGTTCATGTAAATGAAATCATGTATTTCAAGAATACTAAGTCCAACCAATTCCAAAATCCATATAAATCAGCCCACCAACAACATACATATATATATCAACCTTCATAATTTGATCATGGAAGCATGTAAACCATAAACATCACATAATAATTCCATTTCATGATAATATGCAAAATGGACCATAATAGGGTGTGTAGTAGTAATTCCATAATTCAAGAGTTCATAAATAATCATAAGGACCCATAAACTTGAAGTAGAAATAGAGGATAAATGGTTAGACTTGTGGAAAGGAAGGTTTCCACAATCAAACCCACATACCTCAACTTTGGAAAATCCTTGATGAAGATTGGAATGGAGAATCGAAGCTTGAGATTGAGTCTTGAATCCGGAATTAGAGCTTGAGATGTTTGAATTTGGTTGAAGATCTTGGTGGAATTTTTGGAGAGGGCTTAGAGAGTGTTTTTGGAGTTAAGAAAAATGACTAAGTATGGGACATATCCCCTTTTTATAAAAAAAACGTCTCCAACCCGCCTAAAAAAAAGCTCACTGGAAATTGCAAATCTGCACAGACAGGTTTTACGAAAATGGTCATAACTCCCTCATCCTAACTCGGACTAAGGTGAAACCAAGTGCGTTGGAAAGCTAACTCAAAGAGATTTAATTTGATAGGTTGCAGCCCTTTCAGTTCCTTGTGTGCTAAGAGATATGCCCCTTTAAAGTTGATCCTCCAAATCGCAATTTTTGCGATTTTCGAATTTTGATACGGTTGCTCTAAAATTTGGGTTAGACCCATTCCCCACTCAATTTGACCCCACAAATAAGAATATGAAGTCGAATTTCCGAAATCATGCACGGATTTTGAGATATATGGAAATTACAATTATAGGTGTTTCCGAAGCACATTTTCGGGCATTTTTGGGGTCGTTTCAATAATCTTATGAATTTAGCATGATCAAGTCAAAAGCATGATTTTTCCTCTATTATGTGAGTTCTTTCAAGTATGGGTAAATTGTCTTAATTATGGCTTCCTAAGCATGAGTTTACATTGAATTGCATGATATGAATTGAATTTGCATGAACCCATATGAACTCTATGAACTATGAAATATGAGCATGATGAACTAAGTAAAGAAGAAGCTAATGAACTTGTGCATGTCTCATATAAAGTAAATGATTAATTAAGGGTGCTTCGAGAGTAAAGTACCAAAGTTATGATATGATGATGCTATAGTTGAGTAGTGAAAGGTTTTCTCACGTAATTCTCCCATTATGATAAAAGAAGAACAAAGAGGCGATTACCCATGTTCTTAAGGAGCTATTCTAATGATGTAAGCTTGGACAAGGTCCATGAAAGATGAATGTCTCTCAAGCATGATTTTAGCTTGAATTGGTAACCCTAGTTGTACCTTTTCATGTGTAATGATATAAATATGTTAATGACTAATCCGTGGGAATTATGCTTAGCACCGAGTGGATATTGAGATGGAAGCCCTCCCATTAGTAGAGGCCGGGTCTTCTAGTGAAAGCTCTCCCGTTAGTAGAGGCCGAGTTTTCTAAATGGAGCTCTCCCGTTAGTTGAGGCCGAGTCTTCTAAAGCAATCTGTATCCCATAAACTATGTTGCCACCATAGGATGCTGTCTTTAAGTAGACATTAGCTAGTGGATCCACATAAGCTAATAAGTTCATGGTCTTACCTTGGCAAGTAGGACACCTCTTTTCAGTATGGGATGGACATCGGATTCCATGTTGATAGCTCACATGGTCTTACATGTCGGTTAAGGCTATTCCCCACAAGTTAATGAACAAGTGTTCTCTTGACGAAGTAAAGAAAAGAAAGAAAGATGATTTAGCTTGTTTTGGCCTTGATATATGCTTAATGTTTCATATTTATCATGTTTTAAGTTTGGCCATTGCATGTCATGATTATATGTCTCTTTAGCATGATTTATGTGTTTATGTAAATTTGCTATCATACTTAGTACTTAATTGTGCTAACGCATACTCTTGCCTACATTAACTTCTTTGGTGTAGGACGTGGCGATTCACCTTCCACTCGTGGCTAGAGCTTTATAGTAGCAGATTGATAGAAGACTTGGTGAGTCCTCCTCCATCCGAGGACATAGCCTAGTTGTTCTTATTTTCATGTCATTTCTTTTCAGTTTTCGGATTGTATTGGGTTGTGTCCCAACTTTACTTTCTATGATAGATTGGCTTTGAGACATGAGATGTAGACTTCCGCTATTTCTTTTAAAAGCTTTGATATGAAATTCTCTTTTGAACTTTTATTCTCTATTATCTTGTAAGTAATGTATGCTAAGTGGCTCTTATGAGGCCTCTCGGGGTCTTGTACGCCATGTCACATCTAGGGGGTACCTTGGTCGTGACATATTAACCGCAAGATTTTTTTAAAATAAAATTTTCATTTCTGTATATGCAGTATGCAAGTAGAAAAAAATAGTTTCCTAAAAAGATATGTATATATCTTAAATAAAATGAGAAAAATGTAAAAAAATAAAAAATGAAAGTGAAGTGTTAGATGGGGCGGCGTAGATTTTTTTTTTTTTTGGAAAGGAGTGAGTTGGTTTGGGGGTTGGGGAGGGGGGTGGAGGAGTTGATGTAAGATTTTTTTAAAAAAAACTTTTATAAAAGAAATTTTAAAAAAGATAAGAAAATTTGGAGGAGGGGGGATTGTCGCGGAATATGGGGGGGGGGGGAGTGGAGTGGAGTTAGAAAAATATTTTAAATTTTATTTTCTTAAAAAATAATATATTTTTTTGGATAGTAATACTTTAATATTTTAGCTTATAACTAATACTACTAATTTATTAATTTTTATCAATGTAGAATGTTTTGTCCATATGGAATGGTATGACAAAGTTTTTCTTTAAATAAAAGAAAAAAGGTGGAACCCATCGGTGGCCCCGTAAAGTTGACACCAACTTTCATTTAGACATCTCAATTAAGCTTTGTTCATTTTAGACACATCATGTTAAGCCTCGCTGTATCATTTTTACACTTTTCGCTGACTAAGCATAGAATGTGTGCTACATGAACTTTAAGCGCGTGAGAGATTTTTTTTTTATAAATATTTTTTTTCTCCTTCTTCTTCCTTGCTCTTCCTCCCTTCCATATTCTCCACCCTCTACCACCCTCCATCACCACACAACTTTTTAAAAATATTCTATAATGCTTTACTGGGTTACATTCTTAGAATCCACCATCTTCTTTGGAAATCAAATTTGCATCTTGATTCATATTAAGAAACAAAACTGATTTCAAGGGAACAAAAAAAAAATCAACTTCTTTTAAATGGGAAAACTGATTTATATTCTTACCTTCTACATTAAAATTAAGAAATTAAACTGATTTCAAGGAAACAAAAAAAGAAATAATGAACAACCTCCAATGAAAAAAAATAAAAGGAATCTCTTTTGCATATCCTTCATTGTAAATTCCCATCGAAGTAGCACAAGACACCAATTTTTTTCAAATGTCATACAAAAACTTTTCGATTCGATATGATTTGCCTTATTCTCCCAACTTATTTTACTTTGTGAACTAACCCATGTTCTTGCCTTCTTGATGGAGCAGAACAGATGAAAAAGGGAAGAAGGCTTAAGAAGAAGAAGAAAAGAGGTTGGGGACATGGGGTTTGGGATCTGGAAGAAAAAAATATAAAAGTGAGTTTTTAAAAAATAAAATTTCCATGTCACATACGATTCGTTTATTTTTCCACTTAAGAGGCGTTTGGATATACACACTTGAGCTGGTTTTGAAAAAATAAAAAGATGTCAAAATGACACAACGAAACGTGACAAAATCTAGTAAGAGTGTCAAAGTAAAAGTTGGTGTTAAGGACACCGATGGATTCAACCAAGAAAAAAATTATTACATACACGGTTGAAGTATGCTTGTTAAATTAATAATTGATAGTTGTCAATAATTTATGAATGAAACTAAAAAGAAAAGGATATATATATATATATATATATATATAGAGAGAGAGAGAGAGAGAGAGAGAGAGAGAGAGAAAGAGAGTTGGTTTATTGGCTCAAGTCATAGATTTGTAAGAGTTGGGCGTTTGAGCCTAGGTAGGCAAATAGTGTTAGAGAGAGTAAGCGAACCGGCCATCGTCTCCGGTTTGCTTAACTTGTCCGGTGAGGTTTATCTCCATCTCTCTCATTCTCAGGTAAGCTAAGATCTCAGATCTTATTGCTTTTTTCTTTTGTAGAATTTAATTGTTTTAAGCTATTTGACATGAGATCTGTATAAAGTGTTTAATGATATGTGCACTGGAATCTTGATATTTTATAGTTTCATTTTGATTTTAGGTTAAGATTAGCAGATTATTAAGTTGATCTGCTCTACATCTTTCTAGATCTACTGTTTGTGAATTTATTCATGTTTTTTTTCTCCTTGGATCTCTACATACTTGTTTGAAATGTGAAATGATATTTATAAATCATTATTGTTTCCCATAAACAAATAAATACAAGGATACTTGTTTTAGAGCATTGGAATGAATAAGAGCTGAATGCAACTAGTTTTAATTACTAGTTGTAATGAGCAAATACAAATTGCTTTCTCTCTGGATATTATCTTGTTCTTGCATTTTACATTGATTTACCTATGTTTCTAATTGAACTGTAACCTATCTGATATTAAAGTGCTACAGTTGTTTTATTTTTGATTCATTTTCATTTTGTTTTGCAGTTCAATATAAAATGGCTGACGGTGAGGATATCCAACCACTTGTTTGCGACAATGGAACTGGAATGGTGAAGGTTAGTCGATTCATCTAGTTTTATGTTTTAAATAGATAACATTCATAACAATTTGGTTGTTCTGGAAGTACTATCTTTACTTGGTGAACAATTTTTGCTTGAAAATATAGGCTGGATTTGCTGGTGATGATGCTCCTAGAGCAGTTTTCCCCAGTATTGTGGGTCGTCCCCGCCACACTGGTGTCATGGTTGGGATGGGACAGAAGGATGCTTATGTGGGTGATGAAGCTCAATCCAAGAGAGGTATCTTGACCTTGAAATACCCAATTGAGCATGGTATAGTCAGCAACTGGGATGATATGGAGAAGATATGGCATCATACATTCTATAACGAGCTTCGTGTTGCTCCTGAGGAGCATCCCGTTCTTCTAACTGAGGCACCCCTCAACCCCAAGGCTAACAGGGAGAAGATGACCCAGATTATGTTTGAGACATTCAATGTTCCGGCTATGTATGTTGCTATTCAAGCCGTGCTTTCCTTGTATGCCAGCGGTCGTACCACAGGTTCATATTAGTACTTGTGCTTGACAAATTTATTCTCTTTATAGCAATAACTATGTTACTTAACTGGCTTAACAAATACCTTTGACAGGTATTGTGTTGGACTCTGGTGATGGTGTGAGTCACACTGTGCCTATCTATGAAGGTTATGCTTTGCCCCATGCCATTCTTCGTTTGGATCTTGCTGGTCGTGACCTAACTGATAGCCTTATGAAGATCCTCACTGAGAGAGGTTACATGTTCACCACCACTGCTGAACGGGAAATTGTCCGTGACATGAAGGAAAAGCTTGCTTATGTCGCTCTTGACTATGAACAGGAGCTTGAAACTGCTAAGCGCAGCTCCTCCGTTGAAAAGAACTATGAGTTGCCAGATGGACAGATTATTACCATTGGTGGTGAGAGGTTCCGTTGCCCAGAAGTCCTCTTCCAGCCATCCATGATTGGGATGGAAGCTGCGGGTATCCATGAAACCACCTATAACTCCATCATGAAGTGTGATGTCGATATTAGGAAGGACCTGTATGGAAATATTGTGCTCAGTGGTGGCTCCACCATGTTCCCTGGCATTGCTGATCGAATGAGCAAGGAAATTACTGCTTTGGCTCCTAGTAGCATGAAGATTAAGGTTGTTGCTCCACCAGAGAGAAAATACAGTGTCTGGATTGGAGGATCCATCCTTGCATCCCTCAGCACATTCCAGCAGGTATCTCCTTTGTTTATCCTTTTTCTCATGAATTCAAATTTGCTAGTCTTAAATTATGATGTCGAAATTCACTTGCTTGTTATGCCTTGACCAGATGTGGATTTCGAAGGGCGAGTACGATGAGTCAGGCCCATCCATTGTGCACAGGAAGTGTTTCTAAGCTGCTGCTATTCTATTTCGATGTGACTTTCCTTTTTGTTTTGCTTTTGCTGTTGCATTCCCAGTGAGTTAAAATTTACTGGCTTGGAGAATTTTAGAGGTGGGCAATGGTAGAAGGGCAAAAATGTTATACACTAGTGCGATATGGTTTATTTTCTCAACATATTTGGAGGTGCTGAGTGCAATGGCCTTTTCTATGTGGCCGTGTCCCTGCTTGAACATTGTCTTGTTTTAGTAGGTTTGTTTTAGTTTGGAGAGTGATTGTGGTTTTTGTTTTTCATAATCTTTTGCCGTTGTTTCAGTATTTTCTTGGGAACAATTATGTTAATATTTATTGATTGAGAAATATTCTATATTAGTGTCAGTTTGCGGATATGCTTTTATTATTCAAAAAATTGTCATATTTATTTTTGTATTCTCATAAAAAAGTTATAAATGCCCTGCCATATAACTTTTGGCATATTTGTACTTGGGATGTTAAGGTCTCATATATTTGCTTTGCCATCTAACTTTTGGGACATTTGTGTTTGGGGGTGTTAAGCCTCATGTCCCTTTTTATTATTCTCTGGGCACATAGAAAAAATCTTTTTTCCGCTTAAAATTTGCTCTCAATTTAATTCTTCCACAAATTCAATATTATACTCAACTCATCTAACCATTTGACCTCAATTCATAATATCATATTTTCATACTCACTTTCCCAGGAGAAAACATAGCTCAAATATTTGTTGCCTGTTGTTTCTAATATGAACAACTGTAAGTAATGCAGAGATGCAACTCTAATGACAAGGAAATTTGAATTTTCAATTAATACAATGTTTGACAGCCTATTTCTAATCTTCTTTAAGACCACAAAAAAATGATTTTTTTAAAAAAAATTTATCTGGTGTTCAATATCCGCCATTGGAATTTCACTAAGTTGGATTTGGTCATGGAGGACTCCATTTGGGAGAAAGTGCATCATTCCAAAAAATTTTATACTCAGAATTCGAACTCGAGACTTCTTAATAAGGAATGATTAACCCCATCCGTGGCACCACATTCTTTGCTTGCTGAAGACAGTAGCTGTGAGAAATACAATGCAAAAAGACTAAAGAGATGATTTGTGCGAAGCTTTTGTTGGGTTTAATTGATTAGACGGGTCAAATATAAAATATTAGGTGGGTAGAAGAATTAAATTGAGGGCAAATTCTTAGTGGGAAAATATATATCCATATAGACATCATGTAGGAGTCACATTGGATAATAAGAGTAAAGACATGATATTTAACAGCCCGAAGACCAATATATGCCCAATAATGTTTTTAATTTATTTTTATCTTAAATTGATTATGATATAAGCAATTTTGGAATTGATTATGCTACTATTATGATATTATTTTTTATATCACCTTATGTGTGGATTATTTTTGGGATAAAACAACAAAATAATGTTTTTAGTGTTTTTCAAAGCTCTTCTCTAAAAGTTTATTAAGAAAAGGAAAAAAGAAACATAAGTAGACAATTTAGGCACCTAAATAACCCCTATATTATAATAGTTATTTTCATAAACATAGCAATAAAATTCTTACAAAACCCAACAAAATCCAATAAAAAAAATCAAAAAATAAATAAAAAACCAACTACACTATTCTTGAGATTACTTAATGGGCAAAAAACTTAAGTATACAACTATATAGGCTTAATAATCACTAGATAGCAGTAGTTCTATTTATCATCTATATGACAATAGTTTTTTTTAAAATATAGCAAATAAAAAAAATAAAAGAAAAAAACATAAAAAAAACCCCCTAATTAATCCCACGATTTTATCCCACAATTTACTCAAATTTAGTTATACGTTCTCTCCCATTCAAAAGAGGTTTTTATACCTCTGCTACTCCATATTATGAAGTTTAATCAATAATGGATACCAACAGTGTTTCAATTCTACTATAACACAACGGACGATGGGACGCATCAAGTAATTTTGATAAGTATATTTGATGTTTTATGTTTTGTGCTCGTTATCGTATAAACTATTTGGTTGATATATATTTTTTTGTTACTGAAAATTGGTGTATATTTCTTAAAATTTGATTCTATATCATGATATATAATAACGTCCAGATCTGAAATTAAATTGAGTTTATAATGTGGTGTAATCTAAATTGTATATTAACCTATCATTAATCGGCAAATTTATGATTTTTTGTGGTATATGTTATGGTGTAATTGTGCCGATAAATTACGAATAGTAACCGGTTGGATAATTTGGTGAAATTGATAGTAATACTTGTTGTGATTTGTATTTATGTTTTAAATCAACACCAACAATTTGTAATTTTTTTGCTATAATTTGCTGGTCTAATTGATATATACTTTTTGTGGTCCAGATATTGAAGTAATTGATAATGTACATTAACTTATGTTTTGTTGTCTTCTGTGAATATATATAGGTAATTAATGGTGTATTAGATGTAGTTTTTGATACATATATTGAGATAATTGTTATTTAAATGTCTTTGTTTTACACCATAAAGTAAGTTGGATGATCTGTTATTTATATTGAATATTGATGTATTTTTTGGTACGTATTGTGAAATAATTGTTAGCTTTTATATCTTTTGTAACTTTTGTTTGGTGATATTAAAAAGAGAAAAGGGTCTGATATATCCCTCAACTTTGTCATTTAGAGCTGATATACCCCTCGCTATGAAAGTTACTCATATACACCCTTACCGTTATACAAATGGCTAACATGTACCCCCTATTGTTACAAAAGAAGCTCACATATACCCTTCATCTAACGGAAGTGAAAAAAATAGTTTTAAATTTACATTGTTGACTTTTAATTTAAAATAAATTCATGTAGGAATATATATGAACATTCTAGTAAAGTTCAAGGTATATTTTAATCTTTTTCATACATAAATTATTTTTTGACTTCTTTGATTATCATTATTTGAGTTTCTTATTCTTGTTTAATTTTTTTCTTTCATTCTTTATTGTAAAGAAAAAATTTAAAACTAATTTTTTGTGGCTATATTATAATTTAAAAATATATTTTCGGCTATATTGTAATTTAGTTTTTGTATTTGTAAAAAAAAGGGGGCATCTATAATAAATTTTACAAGAAAATTAGTGAAACATAAATAAATTTGACCATCAAAATAATAAATTTAAATTAGTCGTTGAAATAAAAAAATTAAAAAAGAAAATACTTGTGAGGAGGATCAAATATATCCATATGGATTATATTTTTTTAAAAAAATAATTAAAAAATTAAATTTAAATTAATTTTTTCACTTCCATTAGATGAAAAGGATATATGTGAGCCATTTGTATGACAATAGGGATATATATGAGTCATTTTCATAAAGAGGGGTATATCAGCTCTAAATGACAAAGTTGAGGGGTATATCAGACCCTTTTCCCTATAAAAAAATATGATTGTTTATTTCAAATTTAATTGTTATAACTGGTGTTTAGTAGTTCTTTAATTTTTTTGTTGAAATGTATTGCAGGAAGGTATGTGGATTTCAAGATTGAAGGAGTGAAATATGACGCAAATACCAATTAAAAGAAAAGAATTTCAAGAGGTCTAACGTAAATTGTAGAAAATGTGTTATAGCCTATAGATGACCACAACAAGAAAACTTCTACCAAATATCCCTATAAGGATTAATATTGTTGAGTTAATTTTTTTTATTACAAATTTTTTTTTTTAGAGTCTAATTGAATGATATTAGCGATTTGAATTTTATTCATTGTTTTTAAATAAAAATTCCAGAATCATATTTAATCATATGATGTAATTAGTCCTATTATTTATGTTGGTTTCCCTTATGGTATAAATATCATTTTAAAAACTAGAATGACACGAAATATCAACTAGATTGGTATATCATATGGGGTATAATTCAATAATTATAGGTATATTATATGGTACAATGTTAGTGTTATTATATGGTACAAGTTTGATATTATAAATTTTCAATGTTATACGTGAATGGTGTCACATCGTTCTTGTGTTATTTCAAGTTCTCAAGTTTGTACTAGTGTTGATTTTAAAAGATATTATTATCAAAATAATAAATTTCGTTATGTTATAAACTGACAATTTGACAAAAAAAATATGACAATATATCAACAAGTTCAGTTTATTAGATGGTGCAGATGTTGCTATAATATTTGTATCTCACATGATACAATATTAATATAATTTTGGTATTTTAGATGATACAATGTTGGTATCATTTTGATATTTTAGATGATACAATGTTGGTATAATTTTGATATTTTAGATGATACAATATTAGTATATTATACGGTACATATATATTTTTTAAACAAATTTGATATATTATATAGTATATATTGAGGTGTAATATAATATTTACATATTATGTATGATTTAACACCAAAATTGTACGGAAATCTATATAATATGCAAGTTTTTAATTACTTTATTTAACTTTCTAGATTCAAATGGTTATTTAAGTCATACCATAACAAATTAAAATATTTTGTCAAAAAAATAACGTAGATAAATTTCAAAATTTCAGGAAAAAAAATTAAAATTTGATCATAATAAAAGAAAAATATATTTCTATGAAAACAATATTAAAGAGATGAGAGAAGGCTACGCTTAATAATTTGATTTGATTGAATAAAAAATTTAGAGAGAGAAAAATCAATATATGGGCAAAAAATAATATAAAAGAGTATAATTATGGTTGAAAACTCAAAAAGTAAACAATAATTATCAATCCCGTAATTTAGCACATGACCCCCCAAAAAAGGAATAAATCGGATGCTAAAATATATATAAAAAAAAATCAAAAATTCAATATATAAAAATAATATAAAAGAGTATAATTATGGTTGGAAAGCCAAAAAGTAAACAGTAATTATCAATCCCATAAATTTAGCACATAAACCCGAAAGAAAGAAAATAAATCGAATACTAATTTTTTTTTAAAATCGAAAATTCAACATATAGGCAAAAAAAAAAGTATAAAAGAGTTTAATTATGGTTGGAAAGCTAAAAAGTAAACAATAATTATCAATCCCATAAATTTAGCACATAACCCCCCAAAAAAGGAAATAAATTGGAAAATAAAATATATAAATAAAAAAACAAAAATTAAATATTTTGTCATATTTGTACTTAAAAACCTTGTTTTGTAATTAAAAAGGAGTATACACATATATTGTTAATTAAGTTCTTAAATCGTATATTCTTGTAATTTTTCATTCCTTAATTAACAATCTATTAAATAAGATTTTAATTCCTCAATTTCCTCCCATTCTGTTATTTACCTTCCACAAATCTTTCAATCATTAATATACTAATGTTTTTTTTTCTTCATAACCACAATACGACATATTGTAACATAGAACAAACTCTCTATCTCCTGTGATAATCTTCCATGACTGAAAGTAACAATGTCTCAATTTTAATTCAGCATGACAAAATATGAGATTTAACATATATTTTTTCTGGAAAACCAATTTCAATATAATTAATTGACAGTTTCTGTTTAAAAACAGAATGTATATCAGTTTTTATAAATTTTTTTGAGTTTGATTATTAAAATATAAAGTTCGATTTTGATTGTTTTAAGGTTTTAGATATTTCTAATACTTGAATTTTTATGTAAATTGATATCGTTAACTATGGAAAAAAATCTTATTTGTATAGTTCGTAGTAATTTGGTTTGGAAGTACTATTTTTTTAATTGGTATAATTATTAATTAATTTGAACTAGACACCAAATTTTAACATAATATACACCGTTTTATGGATTTGTAATTCTACGAATTTGATAAATAATTAATTAGATTATGGTGTTATGCATAGTAGGATTTGAACCATTTAATCAAAACCAAACTAACCACTCATTATAAACGAATTGTATATATTTAGTTGTTTATAATTTTATGTAATTCATTGATTAGGGCAATATTGAACTGGACACCAATGTTAAACCATAATCTACACCATTTTAAATTAAGTTGGTTATTCTAAAAATTTGGTAACTAATTGGTTAGATTATGGTGTATAGCTTGATTTAAGTCGTATATTATGTATCAGATTGAATAGGACATCAATATTTAACTATAATGTGGACCATTTTAATTAATTTGTAATTCTACAGAAATGGTATATAGATGATTAAGCATATGATATTATACATGTGTTTAACCATTTATTGAAATGTGTCACAAGAATGTATGTGAATTTCAAGATTGAAGAAGTGATATATGACGCAAACACGAAATACAATGGCTCAGTTAAGATTATTTCTTCCCAATTAGGAGTCGTCACAAAATATTTGAGTTGCAAATTAAATATGTTGTGGGTGATCGATGCCCACCTATTACAACAATAAAATTTTTCAAGATAAGCAATATCGATTGAGCCTTTTTCTTTCAAAAGAAATTGGAAAATTTTATTGCATGTTTTGGAAGAGATAGTATTACCACCAGATGTAAGGAGGAAACCAGAGAGACCATCAAACGAAGATTGTAAGAAGGGGTTTAACGAGGTGAAATTCAAGAGATCCAAAATAACTTGTAGTAAATATGGTACAAAGAGTTACTAACGTTTGCAACATTATTTATGAATGTTGTGAAAGGTACCATTGTAATTCTGAAATATTTAACAATTGTTTAAATTTTTTAAATTAATTTCAACGGTGTTGGTATATTAGATAGTATCCATTGTGATTTTAAAAGATCATTTTTGACAAAACAGATGTAAATAAATTAAAACAGTGTTAGTATATTAGATAGTATTTATTTCAATAAATGTTGATATATTAGATGATACCATGTTTGTATGATATATGATATAAAGTTAGTGTATTAATGATACATAATTGGTAGAGTATATGATATATGTTGAGTTTTATTGTTAGGTTAACGTATGATGTAATCTTCTTGGTCTCTTACTAAGAGGATTACTTTGGGGCAATTAATTGTCTTAATATTAACAACAACCTTTTACCCAAAATGTTAAATTTTACATCAACAAACCACAATATTTTGCGAAAAAAATACAGAAAAATTTGTAATAGTTATATTTCATGTGTTAAAGCATGTATTATTAATTAACAAATATCAAAACATAGCCAAATTAAGAAAACAGAATTTTAACAGTGTATGAATATATAATAATTGAATTGGAACCATTATTTATTTCCTATCATTCACCAACAAATTATAAATTTACATACCCCTATTAACAAGTTAATTTACACAGAAATTTGTACCAAATCAGCCAAAAGAATCAAGTGTTATTACTCCACATCAATGTATTAATGAATCAAACAATCAATAGTTATCAACCATCAAATTTGTACATAAATCAACTTGTTACTACCAAAAAAAAAAAATCAAAATATACATAAATTTGACGAAGTAGACTTTTATTTAAATATGACAAGATCTTCTCCTCTACATTCACTCACCGGAGATAGAGACATTCAATTCGAAACTTGGTCTCAAATATACGACATGGTTGTTACTATTTCTTAGAGCCGTCAATATGGGCTAGGCCTGTTGGACCGGTTTGGTCTAATCTGTGATATGATAGAGTTGAGTTAAGATTTTTGGAGGCCATTTAAGAAAAATATTTTTTAGTCCAACCTGAATAAGTCTGCTAATTTGTGGGGCTTGAAAAATAAAAAGAGTCTGAACTCAAAATCTATTCAAAGTTTTAAAGATTAAAATTTAAATACAAATTATATTTATAAAATATGTACTACATAAAACAAAAATTTCCTAAAATTTCTAGGGAATCACTACATAGGCTGTAGCCTACAAAATATTGTCTAATTTTTTGTGTTTTATTATGATCATTAGAAAATAATTAGGTTAATATTTCTATTTAGCTATTTATAATTTTACTTTGAAATCAAACTTAATAAATATTATAAAGATAATTTATTTGTGGATTTGATTAACAAGTAGTAACACTAATACCATGTAATATTGTCTTGTTGATATTTATGAAAATATTTTAAATTATAATTTAATTTAAAAAATTATAAAAAAAATATACTTTTAAAAAGAGTGGGCTGACCCGACACAGCCCGTAGCCCACGTACTTGTGGGTTGGGCTGACGTTTTTTGGCCCACAAAAAATGGGTCTAACCCAGCCTAGCTCGTCAAATTTCAAAGCATATATGGGTTAGCCCGGTTGGGGTGGGTCAGTCCATATTGATAGCACTACTATTACTATTCGACTACTGAAACCTAGGGCTCTTTCTAGTAATCGACTCTATAGAATTTTTCTTGGATTATAGATGAACTTAATAGTTTCTTAATCAGGTGATATTTAATTTATGTGAATAAAGATAAAATTAAAAGAAGAAAATCAATGTCTTCTAGATCTCATGAAACTACACTTATTTTGAAATAAAATAAAACAGATAAAAACATCATTTGTTTTGAATTAAAGAGTATATTTTATTTATAGTTTAATGAATGAAACATATTGATGAATAAAAGTATATTGATAAATAATCTCATTAATGTTTAACATATCCATATAATAATTTTTACAATATAATTTGCGTACAAGTCAAACTATATTGGATAAACTTTTGTTGAGGACATCTTGTTGGTGAATATACCATGTTGTAATGACCCTCCTGGTCATTTCCTTTATTTTCTGATCTTTTTAGTGTTTAGAGCTTTTTTGTAGCTACCCCAAGTTATTTATGACTTGTTGGGACTGATAAATCGGTCGCCGGATCGTTCATTTGAGTTTTGTGCAAGTTTCTGTGTTTTGGAGCCTTTGAAACTTGAATGGTTGACTTCTGTCAAAAGTTTAGGAAGACGATCTCAAAATACAATTCTAACGGTTGCATCAACTCCGAAGGGGCCATTTTGGGCTTGGGGCATGGTTGGTTCGAGCCTCGAGGCTTCTAGTGTGAGTTGATGCAGTTAGGTGTTTTAACTTGGAAGCTTAAGCCAATGTTTGACTTCGGTTAATATCCTTGGTAAATGTGCTCGAATGAGAATTCTGTTAGCGCGGTTAGCTTCGAAATGTCAAGTTTGGTAAGGAATGACCTTTCGTGTGATTCACGAGGCTTCCGGTCTCATTTCGAGTCCCCTTGGGGATTTTGACTTAAAATGGAGTTTGGGTGTGGGATCCACTTTCTATCAAGATGACTCGGATTAAAGATTCGACTGCTCCATTAAGTTCGGAATGTCGAAGTAGATTGGGTTGCATATCTCATTTGTGTGCATGGGGTTACGAACCAATCCCGAGCCCCCGAGCGGAGCTTGGAGGGCTTAGTTGAATATTTCTGGTGCCCTGTCACGATCCGATTCCTCGAGTCATGATGACACCTACTATAACTCACCAGTAGGTAAGCCAACCCGTAACCCATAACGACAAGTAATGAGTATAAGGGAAGAACAAAATAGAAATAACACTAGCAATAAGAAAGCAACAGAAGCGAAACCAAACAAAAAACTATTTACAATAGAAACCCTCCAAGAACCTGAAAGTCACGAGTACAGAGTTGTCTAATATGAACAAATACAAGTCCAAAAAGTGGAACACAATAAGCCGCCTCAAAGGAAAAAGACTAGCTAACATATATACAGAAGGAGATAGGCTGATCCAGGATGCCAAGTGCTCACCCTCGTCTCCGATATCCACAAGCTGCAAAAGATGGCATAAACGTTTACCTCTAGTAGCCGGTACTAGGATCTGTATCATGAAAAGATGCGAAGTGTAGCATAAGTACCAAAAATAAGGTACTCAGTAGGCATCATAGGCCAACTGAGCAAGAAAGGTAAAAACAATCAGAAAAGGGAGAATCTAGACACACACAAAGGTCGAAGCGGAACTGAAAGAAAGCACATGAGCATATCGAAAGTAAATCTAAGTATAGCTAAACTAAACCTAACTAGACCCCATAAGACAGAAGGAACATTCGTGCACAAGTTTAAATAAAACCCGAATGGACCCCCATAAGCCCGACAGGTACACAGAATAGCTAGGTCTACTGAGAAAGGAAAACAATGAACCGAAAGCCAGGCTCCCAGCCCAAATAACCACCAAGTCCAGTCAACTCTCAGCCTAGCTAGCAAGAGTGTCAATCAATCTAGGCCGCCTAACTAGCCAGTCCACTCCCATCCCAGCTAGCAAAAGTGACTCGGGGGCGTGTCGACTCCGAAGAGTAACTCCGATATCAAGGCCGCCCAGCCAGTCAATCCAGTCCCAGGGATGTAAGTCGTCAAGCTAGCAAGAGTGATCTGGTGGCGGTCGACTCTGTAGAGGATCTCAAGTAGGCTCCAAGCCACCGTGGATCGACGTCCACTCACAAAGGATCACAAAGGCTCGAAGCCTGAAATACACCAATCCCGAGAAGCGCAAAACCTCCGATAATACATCGGAGTCGTAGAAGTAGGGAGAGAAGGCAGAAAGTCTAACAAGCTGCGCAATGCCTAGACTAAGGCTCATACTATCAAACCCAAGTCTGCTGTTCCATTTTATAGGGACCTAGTCCATCCGAAACGAAATAGGAGACATAGTAAAACTACAAGGCTTGAGAGTCTAAGGCATCACTAGTCTATCCTAGACTAAGGCCAAACATGTGTAATACCTCGGATTCGAAAAGAAGGATAATTTCTAATTTGTCAGGTATGGTGCCAGTACTAACGGAAGCTATGTACGGACTGTAGGTCGACTTACGGGCCGTAGGTGGAAACCGTAGATGGCAAGGCAAATATTTTAAAAATGTCAAGTTTCAAGAACTTTTCTACAACTTAACATGACGGTCCGTCATTATTTCTATGGACCGTAGGTAGGTCTCGTAGTTCTCCCCAGACTTAGTAAAAATGTTGAGGGTTCAAGGTTGAATTGAAGGTTGGTAGGTACGATCCGTCAATGGACCTCCGAACCGTACATGGGGTCCCATCGTTTGAAGGTCCAAAATCATAGTTTCTGAACTTCTCTATGGTTGACCAGGAACTACGAACCGTAGGTCAAAGCCGATAGTAATTTTTAAGGGCTTTTTGGTCATTTACCTAATTGATATATTCCTCATATAAGTTGGTTTAGTCCTAATCCTAGGCCCTATATAAGTCCTCTATGCCAAATTCTACCCTTTTCTAATCTCTTCCAAACTCCCTCCAAATCTTTCGCCAAATATTTCTCTCTTTAGAAGCTTGAAGAAGAAGAAGAAGAAGAAGGATCTAGGGTTTCAAGATCAAGCCTCCTAATCCTCCATTGCTAGTGAAATTTTTGCATCAAGGTATGATAGTTCTTCACCTATGCATTCCTTTCCTCCATAGGATTCCTAAATTCTTCAATTTTCACAAGTTAGAATCTTCAATTAAAATTAGGGTTTTTTTAATCTTATGGATTCTTTTCTAATTATGATCTAATTGATTGAATTATGTTTATTTATGCATGAGTCGAGTTCATTCAATGATTTTAAGATGAAGCTATATGAGCCCATGCTTGAATTATGATTTCTAAGCTATAAATCTATGATGAAGTTTATGAATGATCAAAAGATGAATTTTATGAAGTTATGCATGTTCAAATTATGAAATTATGATGATTTAAGATTTGCTTTGAGAGTGAAGCATAAATGTTGTTGTTATTGGGTTGTGAAAGGATTTCTCACATACTACTCAAAACTTGATTTGTGAAAGGAATTTTCTCACATGAAGGATTCATAAGGGTTGAAAGGTTTTCTCAACCAAAACTTTGAATCAAGAATAAGGCGCTAATCTAATGATAAGACAAGTTAAGAATTATGATTAACCCGTGGGAATTATGCTTAGCACCAAGTCGATATTGAGATGGAAGCTCTCTCGTTAGTAGTGGCTGGGTTTCTAGTAGCAATCTCCTTATCCCATAACTATGTGCCACCATAGAATGATTGTCTTAGATAGACATTAGCTAGTGGATCCACCTAAGCCAGAAGTTATGGTTCTTACCTTGGCAAGTAAGGGCACCTCTTTTCGGTGTGGGGTAGACACTTAATTCCATGTTATACCTCACATGGTGTATGTCGGTTAAGGCTCACTTCCCACAATAATGAACTAAAGTTGCTTTTAAAGGTGTTTTCAAAGGTTCTTTAAAGATGTTTAACTTGTATTGGCCATGATTATGATTTACGTTTTCTAACATGTTATTTCTAATAAAGTTTCGTCATTGCATATCATGTAAATGCTGCGTTTAGCATGATTTTATAACTTTGTGCATTGCTATAATACTTGGTACATTCCATGTACCAACACATACTTTTTGCCTACATTGTCTAATAATATAGGGCTTGACGATTCTTCTCTTTCCGCTCTTGGTTAGTGAGTACTTAGAGATTTTAAAGACTTGACGAGTCCTCACACTTCAAGGACAATGCCACGTTTATCTTTTCATGTTACTTTACCTTTGAACTTGTATGGGTTACGTTCCAACTTTCCTTCTATTAATGTATTAGATGGTTTTGAGACTATGTTAGACTTTTGCTACTTTTGTCAACTTTTAATGATTGGAAAATTATCTTTTAAACTCTTATCTACTATTATCTTGTATGAAGTATGCTAACTATCTTGTATGGGGGCTTTTGGGGTCTTGTACACCATATCACGTCTAGGGGATACTTTAGGTCATGACAAACTTGGTATTCAGAGCACAAGGTTTTAGAAAGGTCCTAGGAAGTTTCATAAGCCATGTCGAATAGAGTCTTGTTCATGGGTTTGAAGTGCGCCACACTTATGAATGAGAGGCTATAGGATGTTTAGGAAACTTCACTTTTTTCATCACTCTAAAGTCATGCGATAGAGTTTAACTCTATATGTCTCTCTCCTAATCTCTATCCGATGCTTTTCAGGATATGGCCACTTGAAGGGCATATGCTAGGAGGAATGCAAGAGAGAATGTGGAACAAGAAGCTCCTTAAGAAGCTCCCCAAGTTCCGGTCGACCCTTTGGCCGAGCAAGTGTCTAATGCGGAGTTTAGGGATGCTTTTCAAGTGTTGGCTCATGCCATGACAACTCAAGCCAATAGGGAGGTTCTGGTTCCCGTGAACCCAAATGCGAGTACGATGACATCTAGAGTGAGGAACTTCACTAGGATGAACCCTCCGGAGTTTTATGGTATCAAGGTTGAGGAAGATCCCCAAGAGTTCATCGATGAGGTATGCAAGGTGTTGATAATCATGGGTGTAACCCAGGTGGAAAAGGCGGAGTTGGCCGCTTACCAACTTAAGGGTGTGGCTCAAGTGTGGTTTGAATAATGGAAAAGTGAGAGGGCGGTTGATGCGAGTCCTCTTGATTGGGAGAAGTTTAAGGTTGCTTTCCTTGATAGGTTCTTTTCCCTTGAGATGAGGGAGGCAAGGGTGCTTGAGTTCATCAATCTTAGTCAAGGGAACATGAGTGTGAAGGAGTATGCCTTGAAATTCACACAATTATCTAGGTACATTCCTATTATGGTTGCCGATCCTAGGGCAAGGATGAGTAAGTTTATTTTGGGAGTGTCCAAAATGGTGGTCAAAGAATGTCGTACCATTATGCTCATCAATAATATGGACATTTCTCATATAATGGTTCATGCTCGACAAATAGAAGAGGAGAAACTTAAGTAAAGGTCTAGGGTGGCAAAGAGGGCTAAGACCGGTGATGGTGACTTTTCATGCTCAAGGTCCGATGGGTATGGTCATCCTAAGTTTCGATAAAGGTTCTTCGGTCAAGGTTCCTCCAATGCTCCTCCTAAGTTCAACAAGGATAGGGTGTCTAACCCTTAACCTCAAGGCGGGAATGGTGGTGGATTTCCATCGACTACTTGTGCTAAATATGGAAAGAAGCATGAGGGTAAATGCTTAGCCAGCACGAATGGTTACTTTGGTTGTGGTAAGAGTGGTATAAGATAAGGGATTGTCCATCACTTGCCGCTAAGGGATGAGAAGGTAGACAAGCTCCACCTAGTAGTTCGGGTTCCAATGCTCCCAAGCAAAACAGACTCTATGCACTCCAAACTCGTCATGAGCAAGAGAGTTCTCCCGATGTGGTTATCGATATGTTGAAAGTCTTCCATCTTGATGTTTATGCTTTCCTTGACCCCGGTGCTACCTTGTCTTTCATGATGCTATATGTAGCTATGAGGTTTGTTGTTCTTCCGAATGTGTTATTAGATTCTTTTTCTATCTCTACTCCTATTGGTGAATCTATCGTGGCTATGAGAGTTTATAGAAATTGTCCCGTCTCCTTATCCCTTAGAGTCACTCATGTTGATCTTGTAGAGCTTGATATGTTAGATTTTGATGTTATCCTTGGGATGGATTGGTTGTATTCATGTTATGCTTCTATTGATTGTAGGACCCGAGTGGTCAAGTTTCAATTTCCAAATGAGCCTATCCTAGAGTGGAAAGGGGGAAATTCTATGCTTAAGAGTCGGTTTGTTTCTTGTCTTAAAGCTAGGAAGATGATTTCTAAGGGTTACATATACCATCTTGTTTAGGTTAGTGATATGGATTCTGAAACCCCTATCTTTGAGTCTGTCCCCGTTGTAAATGAGTTTCCGAAAGTGTTTCCCGATGATCTACCTAGTTTTCCTCCCGAAAGGGAAATAGATTTTGGTATTGACCTTCTCCTAGATACGCAACTTATCTCTATTCCTCCTTACCGAATGGCTCCAACAGAACTTAAGGAATTGAAGGAGCAATTAAAAGATTTATTAGATAATGGCTTCATCCGATCGAGTATCTCTCCATGGGGTGCTCTGGTTTTGTTTGTTCGAAAGAAGGATGGTTTGCCTCATTTGTGTAATGATTATCAGTAATTGAATAAGGTTACTATTAAGAATAAGCATCCTCTTCCAAAGATAGATGACCCTTTTGACCAACTCCAAGGAATGAGTTACTTCTCTAAGATTGACTTTCGATAGGGCTATCACCAATTAAGGATAAAGGAAAAATGACATTTCGAAGATAGCTTTTTGGACTAGATATGGTCATTACGAATTCTTAGTAATGTCGTTAGGTTTAACAAATGCTTCGACTGCATTTATGGATTTGATGAATAGGATGTTTAGACAATACTGGATATGTTTGTGATTGTGTTCATCAATGACATTTTGAGTTACTCAAGGAGTGAAGATGAGCATACCACTCATTTGAGGACTGTGTTGCAAGTTATCAAGGACCAACAACTCTTTGCAAAGTTTAGTAAATGTGAGTTTTGGTTGAGGTCCGTGGCTTTTCTAAGTCACACTGTTTCCAGTAAGGGTATTGAGGTAGATCCTACGAAAACATATGTGGTTAAGAGTTGGCCTAGACCTCTATCCCTGGTGGATATTCGCAGTTTCTTGGGTTTGGCTGGTTACTATAGAAGGTTTGTTGAAGGGTTCTCTTTAATTGCTTCTTCATTGACGGCTTTGACCCAAAAAAAGTTAGGTTTGTATGGTCTGAAGCATGTGAGAAGAGCTTCCAAGAATTGAAAGATAGGCTTACCTCCGCTCCGGTGTTGACTTTATCGAAAGGATCCGATGGATTTGTGGTTTATTGTGATGCCTCAAGAATTGGGTTGGGATGTGTCCTTATGCAAAATGGGAATGTGGTTGCTTATGCTTCAAGGCAACTTAAGGTTCATGAAAAGAACTATTCTACCCATGACTTAGAACTAGCGGCAGTTGTGTTTGCTCTAAAGATTTAGAGGCATTACTTGTATGGTTTTCATGTTGATGCCTTCACCGACCACAAGAGATTTCAATATGTGTTCAAGTAGAAGGATCTAAATCTTTTTGCCAAAGGAGGTGGCTCGAGTTGTTGAAGGATTATGACATGAGTGTCCTCTATTACCCCAGCAAGGTGAACGTGGTGGCGGATGTCCTTAGTCGGTTATCCATGGGTAGTGTTGCTCATGTTGAGGATAGTAAGAAGGAATTGGTTCGAGATGTTCATAGATTGGTCCAATTGGGTGTTCGGTTGATTGATTCTAATAAAGGTGGCGTTGTCATTCATAATGGTTTAGAATCGTCCTTTGTGTCGAATGTGAAAGAAAAGCAAGGTTTCGATCCAATTTTGTTGGAATTGAGGGAAACGGTACTTAAAAAGTTCGTTGAGGCTTTCTCCCAAGGGGGAGATGGTGTACTCTAATATCATGGTCATTTGCATGTTCCGAATGTTGATAACTTGAGGGAGCAGATTTTATTGGAAGCCCATAGTTCTCGATATTCCATTCACCCGGGAGCCACCAAGATGTACCGTGATTTGTGGGAGGTCTATTGGTGGAATGAGATGGAGAAGGACATTGTAGAATTTGTGGCTAGGTGTCCTAATTGTCAACAAGTGAAAGTTGAACATAAAAAACTGGGAGGTTTGTCCCAGGATATTAGTATTCCTACGTGGAAATGGGAAGACTTGAATATGGACTTCATTGTTGGTTTACCACGCACCCGACGACAATATGACTCGATTTGGGTTATTGTGGATCGTATGACGAAATTAGCTCATTTTATTCCCGTTAAGGTTTCTTATTCAGTGGAAGACTATGCTAAGTTGTACCTAAGGGAGATGGTTAGGTTGCATGGAGTGCCCCTATCCATCGTATCTGATCGTGGTACCCAATTCACTTCTCAGTTTTGGAAATTTTTCCAAAAGGGCCTTGGTACTCGTTTTAAGCTTAGTACAACCTTTCATCCTAAAACAGATGGGCAAGCAGAGCGTAGTATCCAAACTTTGGAAGATATGTTGAGAGCTTGTGTGATTGATAGGTCGTGAGTTGGTTCATGAGGCTATGGAGAAAGTTCAGCTTATTAGAGAAAGGTTGAAAACGGCTCAAAGTCGACAAAAGTCCTATGCCGATGTTAGAAGGAGAGATCTAGAATTTGATGTTAATGATTGGGTCAACTTGAAAATCTCACCCATGAAGGGTGTGATGAGGTTTGGAAAGAAAGGGAAGCTTAGTCCCCGTTATGTGGGCCCATATAAGATTTTGAGGCGTATTAATAAGGTTGCTTATGAACTTGACTTGCCTAATGACTTGGCATCGATTCATCCAGTTTTCCATGTCTCTTTGTTGAAGAAATGTGTTGGTGATCCGACATCTATAGTGCCATTGGAGAGTCTTGGTATAAAAGAGAGTCTTTCTTACGAAGAGGTTCCGGTTGAGATTTTAGACCGACAAGTTCGAAAGTTGAGAAATAAATAAGTTGCTTCCGTTAAGGTTCTTTGGAGGAATCAGTTAGTTGAGGGTGCTACCTGGGAGGCCGAGGCCGATATGATGTCCCGCTATCCTCATTTTTCCCTCCGCTCCTACTCTAGCTTGAGGTATTTAGGTCCTCATGGTTCACTCTTTTGTTCTTATGTGTCTCCGATATTCCCACGATTCCTCATTTATGCATGATCATGAAAAGCTTAAATTTTTAGAAAATGAGTTAACTTGGTTGATTTCTTCATGTTTATGTGCGTTTGAGTATATGTTGCATATAGACCTTATGAAATGATGTTTTGAACATCCTTTAGCTTGGAGTTGATGTTTCCTCCTCGGATATGTGCATTTATGTGATTGCATTCATATTGGGCTGCTAGATTTAGTTCCTATCCTTCTTATGATGTCTTGATTCTTATTCGAGGACAAATGTTCCCAAGGGGGAGATATTGTAACACCTCGGATTCAAAAAGAAGGAAAATTTATGGTTTTTCAGGCATGGTGCCAGTACTAATAGATGCGGTCCCACTTCTACTCTGAAATGGGTAACCTTTGAAACCTACCACCAGATCTTAAGTGCTCGCCCTTCACATAGTCCGCAACATCTCTCCTCATACCGCTCCACCAGTAATTCTACCTCAAGTCACGATACATCTTTGCAGTGCCCAGATGGATAGAGTATCTGGAATCATGGGCCTCACAAAGTATCAGCTGGATCAAGCCCCCAACTTTCGGAACATAAATACAACCTGCAAGCCTCAAAACCCCATTTGAATCTACAGTAGAATGACTGCCATCACTTGCTAACACCCGATCTCAAAGTGCCACATAGGCCTCATCCTCAAACTGACAGCTACAAATCTGATAAAGTAGATAGGACTGAACTCCCACATAGCCCATAACACGCATAGAATCTAAAACATCCAACCGAATTATTTGATTAGCTAAGGAATGAATGTTCAAAGCTAAAGGTCACTCCATGGTAGATAGGAAGGCTAGACTACCCATACTCATTGCCTTCTGACTCAAGGCATCCGCTACTACATTCGCCTTGCCCGGATGGTAGAGAATCGAGAGGTCATAGTACTTCAGAAGCTCAATCAAGCGACACTTCCTTGAATTAATGTCCCTCTGGCTCATGATGTACTGAAGACTCCTCTGATCAGTGTAGATCTCGCAACGAACTCCATATAGGTAGTGCCTCCAGATCTTAAGTGCAAAAACTATCACCACCAACTCCAAGTCATGAGTGAGGTAGTTGCGCTCATCTAGCCTAAGCTACATCAAGGCATAAGTAATAACCCCATCCCACTGCATCAATACACAACCCGAGCCAATTCCAGATACATCACAATAGACCGTGAAGCCCTTGCCCTCAACTAGGAGAGTCAATATAGGAGCAGTAGTCAGCAACTCCTTGAGCTTCTGAAAGCTCAACTCACACTTCTTAAACCACTCAAAAGGAACATCAAGGCAAGTCAACCCGGTCATAGATGCTATAATAGTGGAGAAGCCCTCCACAAACCATCTATAATAGCCTTCTAATCTGACGAAGCTCTGAACCTACGTAATCAGAGTGGGCCTAGCACAATCATGAATAACCTCAATCTTTGCTAGATCCACCATGATACCATCCTTGGAAACCACGTGCCCCAATATTGCTACAGGCTCAACCCAGAACTTACACTTTGAGAACTTGGCATAAACCCGCTGATCTCTCCAAGTCTGGAGCACAATTATCAAATGCTGCTCATGTTCACTCCTGCTCCGTGAGTACACCAGAATGTCATCTATGAACACAATGATGAACAAATCAAGATACATCCTAAACACCAGCGTAATCAAGTCCATGAAGGCGACAGGGGCATTAGTGAACCCAAAAGGCATCACTAAGAACTCATAGTGGTCATATCGAGTCCTAAATACGGTTTTAGGGATGTCCACTGTCCTAATCCTTAGCTGATAGTAACCGAACCTCAGATCAATCTTCGAAAATACTGCGGCACCCTAAAGCTGGTCGAATAGATCATCAATCCTAGGCATGGGATAATGGTTCTTTATCATCACCTTATTCAGCTGCCTATAATCAATACACATGCACATCGTACCATCCTTCTTCTTCACGAAGAGAACGGGAGTGCCGCACGGCAATACACTAGGCCTGATGAACCGCTTACCCAAGAGATCCTGGAGCTGAACACTGAGCTCTATAGGATCCACCCGGTATGGTAGAATAGAAATAGGTTGAGTACTCGGCTCAAGCTCAATAGGAAAGTCAATATCACACTCTGAGCGGTAGACCAGGTAGGTCGATAGAAAACACATCTACAAAATCACAGACGACTAGAATTGACTCAACTAGAGGGACCTCCCTACTCATATCCCGCACATATGCCAAATAAGACAAATACCTGTTAGCCACTAACCTCAGAGCCTGAATAAATGAGATAACTCCAATCGGCGTGCTACTAATGGAGCCTTGCCACATTATCGGGGGAATACCATGCATGGCTAAGGTAATGGTCTTAGAAGAAGCAATCTTAAACTGCATGATAGGGGGATAACTAGCCTATGCCCAGAATCACATCAAAATCAAGCATATCTAGCAATATAAGATCAGCCCAGGTGTCACGCCCCTAGATAGGAACTAAGCAAGATCAAAATACCTGATCCACTACTAAAGACTCACCCACGAGGGTCGACACACACAATGGTGCTACCAGAGGCTCAGAACTCATACCCATACGAGAAGCATAATACATAGAGACATAAGATTAGGTAGATCTCGGATCAAATAAAGCCGAGGCAGGCTGATGGCATAAAAGAATTGTACATGTGATCACATTGTCTGATACCTCAGCCTTCGCCGTCACTGGAGTTGCATAGAAATTTCCTTGTCTGCCTCTATCCTGGCCATTAGTCCAACCACCTGACCTACCTCCTCGGGGACCACCATGAATACCCTACTGTTAACTATGACGGCCCTGACCCTAACCTCGACCCCTAGCTGGAGGTGCTGCTGGTGGAGCTGGTAGTGCTGGTGGGGATTCCTGTGGAGCTGGAGCAATCCGCCTATGCAAAGAGAAATCTCTGGCCTAGCGATCCAACTCACCACAGTCTAATCAACCCAAAGATGATCTTCTCCCAAAAGAATGACCACCATGGCCTGATGTATAGGACTGGACCCGTGACTCTAACTAGAGCCAGCCTTGCTCCAGCTATACCGATCACCCTCTGAAGACTACAATGAGGCCTGAACAAGCTGATTGGGCTGACCTTGCTAAGAGCACTATCGAGTCCTATCATAAGTATCCCTGGACCTGGAACGGGACCAGGTGCCGGTACTAGTGCTAGTGCTGGTGCTAGTGCTAGTGCTGGTGCTAGTGCTGGAGCTCGCTACATGCTACCCAACACAAAAAAGAGCTGAGTATTGGCTTTGTGGAGATCTTGAGTCATAGCCGGTCTGGGTGGTGGCTGAGCTGATCACGGCCCCACTAGCTGCTCTAGAACACGGGTTGCTAGAGGGTCCACTACGGGCTTTGGACCCCACTCTCTATCCGAGACTGGTGCTGCACCCCTACTAGGCAAGGGAGGTTGACCACTGCCTTGAGTCGCCACGCGGCGTGTAGAAGCCATCATGTGAAAGGAATTAAACAATTGAGATTTCAAGAAACTAATTACACACACACAGCATGAAAGTCATATAAAAGAGAAGAATTCCTAAAGAAACCCTGTAGCCTCCTAAAGATAGGACACATAAGTCTCCACACCGATCTGTAGGACTCTACTAGGTATTAGCTCTATACAAGTGAGACCGATGAACGTAGGGCTCTGATACCAACTTGTCACGACTTGATTCCTCGAGTCATGATGGCACTTACTATAACCCACCAGTAGGTAAGCCAACCCATAACCCAGAATGATAGGTAATCAGTATAAGGGCATAACTAATAGAAATAACACTAGCAATAAGAAAGCAATAGAAGCGAAAGCAAACAAAAAACTATATACAACAGAAACCCTCCCAGAACTTGATAGTTACGAGTATAGAGTTGTCTAGTATGAAAAACTACAAGTCCCAAAAGTGGAACACAACAAGCTGTCTCAAAGGCAAAAGACTAGATAACATATATAGAAAAAGAGACAGGCTGATCTAGGATGCCAAGTGCTCACCCTCGTCTCTAGTATCCACAAGCTGCAAAAGATGGCACAAACATTTACCACTGGTAACTGGTACTAGGATCTGCATCATAAAAAGATGCGAAGTGTAGCATAAGTACCAAAACAAAGGTACTTAGCAGGCATCATAGGCCGACTGTGAAAGAAAGGTAAAAATAATCAGAAAGAGGAGAATCTAGATACACACAAAGGTCAAAGCAGAACTGAAAAAAAGAACACGAGCATACCAAAAGTAAATCTAAGTACAGCTAAACAAAACCTAACTAGACCCCATAAGCCCAGAAGATACACTCGTGCGCAAGTTTAAATAAATTCTGAATAAATTCCCATAAGCCCGACAGGTACACAGAATAGCTAGTTCTACTAAGAAAGGAGAACCATGAACCAAAAGCCGGGTTCCCAGCCCAAATAACCACCAAGTCCAGTCAACTCCCAGCCCATCTAGCAAGAGTGGCAATAAATCTAGGATGCCCAGCCAACCCATCCATTCCCAGCGTAACTAGCTAGAGTGACCCGGAGTTGTGTCGACTCTGAAGAGAATTTTAGATATCAAGGCCACCTTGTCAGTCAATCCACTCCTAGGGGTGTAAGTCGCCCAGCTAGCAAGAGTGACCCGGGGTTTGTCGACTCTGAAGAGGATCTCTAGTAGGCTCCAAGCCATCGTGGATCAACGTCCACTCAGAAAGGATCACAAAGGCTCCAAGCTTGAAATACTCCAATCCTGAGAAGTGCAAAATCTCCAATAATATATCGGAGCTACAGAAGTAGGGAGAGAATGCAAAAAGTCTAACAAGCTGAGTAACTCCTAGGATAAGGCTCATACTATCAGACCCAAGTCTGCTATTCCATTCTACAGGGACCTTGTCCATACGAAACAACGTTGGAGACAAAGTACAACTACAAGGCTTGAGAGCCTAAGGCATCACTAGTATAGCCTAGACTAAGACCGAACATGCTTCATAAAGCAAGTAATAACATAAGTAGTTCACACAGTATGCACAACACACATACAACCCCAACTAACATGGTCCTACCCTCGAAACAACCTTGATCAACCCTAAAGCATGGTTTCTAAGAAGAAAAGCAGGAATAACTAGGTACCCACCCCCAATTTACACTAATCATCATGATTTTATGCATTCAAGCTTAATCTAATTAGAAAGGAAGCCGTAGCCTACTTGTAGGCCAACCGCTCGCGCTCCAAATTACAAGGCCGGAGCCTTTCCATTCTTAACAGCCTCCAAATGCTGCCATGCTATCAAAAATAATGATCACAACATAAGTACAATCCTTTAGACACTAAAAACACACAAAACAGAAACATACTAATTTTGGAGTCAAATGGGAATTATGGGTGAAACGACCCCAAAAATGCCCGAAAATGTGCTTCGGAAACACCTATAATTGTAATTTCCATATATCTCAAAATCCGTGCATGATTTCAGAAATTCGACTTCATATTCTTATTTGTGGGGTCAAATTGAGTGGGAAATGGGTCTAACCCGAATTTTAGAGCAACCGTATCAAAATTCAAAAATCGCAAAAATTGCGATTTGGAGGGTCAACTTTAAAGGGGCATATCTCTTAGCACACAAGGAACTGGAAGGGCTGCAAACTATTAAATTAAAGCTCTTTGAGTTAGCTTTCCAACGCACTTGGTTTCACCTCATTCCGAGTTAGGATGAGGGAGTTATGACCATTTTCGTAAAACCTGTCTGTGCAGATTTGCAATTTCCAGTGAGCTATTTTTTTTTAGGCGGGTTGGAGACGTTTTTTTTTTATAAAAAGGGGATATGTCCCATACTTAGTCATTTTTCTTAACTCCAAAAACACTCTCTAAGCCCTCTCCAAAAATTCCACCAAGATCTTCAACCAAATTCAAACATCTCAAGCTCTAATTCCAGATTCAAGACTCAATCTCAAGCTTCGATTCTCCATTCCAATCTTCATCAAGGATTCTCCAAAGTTGAGGTATGTGGGTTTGATTGTGGAAACCTTCCTTTCCACAAGTCCAACCATTTATCCTCTATTTCTACTTCAAGTTTATGGGTCCTTATGATTATTTATGAACTCTTGAATTATGGAATTACTACTACACACCCTATTATGGTCCATTTTGCATATTATCATGAAATGGAATTATTATGTGATTTTTATGGTTTACATGCTTCCATGATCAAATTATGAAGGTTGATATATATATGTATGTTGTTTGGTGGGCTGATTTATATGGATTTTGGAATTGGTTGGACTTAGTATTCTTGAAATACATGATTTCATTTACATGAACAATTGCCCACCTTGTGTTTGATAAAATGCCCATTTATAGAATTCTTAGGAAAGGGAAGGTCCAAGGTACGTCCTATGAGTCGGATGGTTATGTAATTACTGAAATGATGATGAAATGGACACATGTATATGATTTTCTCTATATAAGTGTTGTGAGTCGACAAAGCCTAGTACGGGGGGTAGTAGGCCCGTATAACCGTATCGAGGGGTTGGTACCTTGGTTGCCTAGTACGGGGGGTAGTAGGGCCGTATAACCGTATCGAGGGGTTTGTACCTTGGTCCCTAGCTCGGGGTGTGGTAGGCCCGTGTAACCATATTGAGGGGTTTGTACCTCTTTCGCCTCTCCAAGGGGGGGGTAGGCCTTGGAAA
>JAGDQO010002640.1:0-53605 GCA_018342035.1 Solanum appendiculatum
CTATCAATATGGAAAAGACATTGTATATCATGTGGTTATTCATTAAAGAAACTCCCCAAGAAAAGAAAAAATATATTATTTTCATTATTTGCTATTGATGAATGTCATGACCCAAAGTACACCCTAGATGTGACATGAAGAATATGACACCGAGAGATCCTAAACAAGCCACTTGACATAAGCATACGTAATAAAATACAATAAAAGGAAAGATAAGCAACATAAGTCTGAAAACTCTTTTACTGACATAAGAGATACCAATAGAGTACATAAGAGAATACACAGAACATTTACTAAGTCTGACATAAGTCTTCTATTCATAGATGTGACTATGACAAACCCCTACGTCACGAACATAATCTGAAAACTGAAAGACTAAGAAAGCAATAAAGTGGCAATGCCCTAGCCCTCGAACCATGAGCACCAATCCAAGAAATTAACCACTAAGCAATTTCGATCTAGCCACGTCCGGGAGAAGGAGAGGCGAACCCTATATTTTGAAACAATATAGGCACAATATGCATCATTACTTTGAACGTACTGAATATGGGGAAATGCATAAAAACGTACGTAAACATAATAATATAGTGAACTTAAAAATAATATGTATGACCAAGTAAAACGTAGTAAAAGTCCTTAAAATAAATCATAAATTATGAACAAGGTCAATGCAAATTTGAAAATCATAAGAGAAAAGCTTTGAAGAGGATCATAGTTCTTTTGTGGGATATTTACCATTAACAAACAATATGTGAGCTATAACATGGAATCTAGTGTAGCCCTCATACCGAAAAGAGATGGTCCTACTTGTCAAGGTAAGGACACTACATATTCTTTCTTACTAAAGTGGATCCATTAGATTAGTTCATTTAAGACAATCCTATAGGGACACGTAGTTTGGGACAAAGGAATTGCTACCAAAGACAAAACCTCTACTAACAGGAAGGTCTCCATTCCAAAGTCTTCTCGGTGCTAAGTAAAATGCCAATGAAATAGACATATTCATAATCATATCAAAATACTTGGAAAGCCAATAATCAAAGACTACCAATCCTATCATAAGTTCCTATTATAATAGCTCCTTTCAAAACCATGATTTCATAAATTTTTCATTAAGACACTTACCTATGTAAGCATCTAAATCATGATTCCTTTCAATGTGAGAAAACCTTTCACAAATCATTGACACTCTACTTTTCAAGCATCCTTTAGTCATAAATCATCAATTTCATAAAACATGCATAAATTCATAATCATAATTCATAAGTTCACAATCATAGTAAAGACATGGACTCATATGAAATCAATTGAAAAACACGTAACTGAATCAAATAATGCTTAATAAGATTGAATTTAATGTCACGACGCGACTCTTCAAGTCATGATGGCACCTACTACAACCCACTAGTAGGTAAGCATAATCCATAGCCCGGAACCATAAGCAACGGGCTATCAAGCGGAAGAAGAACCAACGAATAAAAAGAGAAGAAAGGAGAATCAACATAAATATAACTAAGGAACTGTCCCCAAGACCTGGCATCAGTCCTTAATCGAGCATCTAAACAAAACAAGAGTACAAAGCTTTTTACAAATACAAAATAGATATCGATACTCTTCAAAAGCAAGTAAAGACTAGCCCTAGCCCAAAATAGATGAAAATTGGCAACTCTAGACGCCAGGAGCTCATCCAATCTCCGAATGCAAGCTGCTCCGCAGCAAGACCAATCACTGGCGATAACTCGTACTATGATCTGCAGGGTGAATAAGTGTAGTATGAGTATCAAATGAATGGTACTCAGTAGGCATAGGCCGATTTAGCTCCATAGATAATGCAAGTATAATAGACATATAAACAAGGTAGGAATAGCACAAGTAACTAAAATAGAAACTAACAGAAGGTAAAGAAGAAAACAAGAGTAAAGAGCTAGAATACAAGAAGAAAAGGAAACAGAGTCAAAGAACGCACCTGCAACAGCAAGACACAACCTATTTACAATAAGAGAGCACTATAGGAGTCAACTAATCAAGAACGAATTACTGACTACCACCGCTAATCACCTAAGAACTAATCCAACTGAACCTAGCAGGAAGTACCAATAACAAATCCAGACAAGACACCTAAAGACCATCCACAAATACAACAAAATGTAGATACATGTATAATCAAACAATACCCGATCGGATGCCCATACCCTCGAAGGTACAAACAATAAACATACCCTCGGCCCCCATAAACTGGGGGACCAAACAACAGAAAAGTAAACTGGTGATGAACGATACTAATGAATGCAAGTTTGTAGTAAAAACCATTAACATCATCAGTGGCTCTCAGAGAATATCCACAACAAAGTGTATAGATCAACCCCGGCCATCGGCCTTCTAGGTGGGACCCATGTAGCTCCCTCATCCAGTTAAGTGGGGCACCGGCCAGAGAGGCCCATAGGGGATGCGGGTAGTCCATATACATTGCCTGAGCCCAAACCAGGTCTTATACATAACACATAGCATCCCCGTAGTGGTACTAGAGAGTGAGTGGCCAAGCTGATGTAGAAAGGGAGACGCTGCACCGGATAGTCAAGTATAGGCTAAAGGCATCCCAGATGCAGCCAATGTAGAAAAAGGGCGACGCCGCGCCGGATGTCCATAAAAACTGAGCGCATCCCTGATGCCTCTGATACTGCCAATATAAAAGGAGCACGTCCTCGACACCTCAAGAGTTTCAAAATTAGTTTATCAAGTAGTCCAGGTGGTACAACTCCCGTTAAAACCCAGTTTTAGAAAATAGTAAAAATCAAATAAAAGTATTGGGATCGTACCACAAACAAGTGAAAATGCTCAATCAATGCAAGCATGCTATCACCAGCATCCAAACAGGGTACACACAATCAGAAAGGTAAAACCAAATCAAGCCACACTACCAAGGCAAGGTAAATTAACCTGGGATCCATTCACTCCTCGAATGCGGCCTCGGGCCTAACAATAGACAATAAGTTATCACAAGCATATCGCTAATCAGAAAGTGCAGTAATCGGGAGATAGCTCAGAGTCAAAATAGGGAGAGAAATATCTCTAGGATCAATACCTTACCCCAAAATATGCCATCTCAAACGAGCACAACTAAGCCAAACCTACAACTACTATGAGCCTCAGAGGTCTGAGGCACTAGCACAAGGTACACCATCCATAACAAGCCCTACCGGAAGCTACACCTAGCAATAAGGGCGGTACATCACATGATAAACCATCCAAGGCTCAAACCTAGCCTAAGGCCATAAATACCAATCTTAAATAAGGATAATAATGCTAAGTCAATAACACAACCAAGGCCCACAGCCTAATCTAAGTATTCACGAGACTACTCTAGTCTAAAGATCAACCGGGGTCAAGAAAATGAGATAGAAGGAGGTAAACCCTATACTCAGCAAATTCCAACCTAAATCACATGTAATTCATACTAAACTGTGTCTAATAAAGCCCAGTCAAAGTGGGAGACCATAGCCCACCTCGAAGCCGATCACGCGCGCTCCGAATCCACCCAATTGAAGATCCGTCTTTATGAATCACCTCCAATCACGACCACGCTATCAAAATATTGATCACAATGTCATTACAGACGTTTTGACACTAAAATTGCAATAATCGGAGATGGACCCAAAATCGGGTCTAAAATGAGATTTTGGGACCCGCATTGGGAATCTCAAAATCGACTCCATGAAAAGGTTCATTTGAGCTTACTGAACTTGTGTCCCAAAATGGGGCACAATTCAATGCCCGGAAATGAAGAAATCAGCCCATGCAATATTATTCACCAATAAAGCTAATTAAAATAACAAGGGCAGCAGCTTCAATGCGGAAATTACTTCAAACGGAGAGTAACCAACAGTCCCCGATCACTCCAATTCGTACCCACGAAATTCCCGAACACGCTGGACTTCGAATCACCCAAAACAGAGCTAAAATGAGCAAGATATCACCAAATCAATATAGCCAAAATCTAGAACTCGAAGCAGTCTGGTCTATCGCAATTTTATCTCGATTAACATGCACCCGACAACTTTCGATCACTCTACAGCGAAGCCACCATCAAAACGGAGCTTCCACACTTTGAATCGCCTCATTTGGCCAAGAAATGAGAGAGATATGAGGTTTTGAAGTTTGGGAGAATGAAAATGGCCAAATGACCCCCCAATCTATTAGTCAATTCTCAACTACACACTTATATTTCACGGGGGTCCTATTACCCCCCTAGACATTTTTAAAGTAGAATATATTGCCCCTTAAAAGGTCACGCCCAGATTTGTGGTAAGTAGGGGGCTATACTCGCGTTGCCACGTAATATATATGGTACTTTTTTATATAAAAATATTATTATTCCTTTTCTTTATTTTATTTCCCTTTTATATTTTTTTCTTTTCTTTTTCAGCCCGTTTCTTCTTTTTTTTTTTTCCTTTTCTTTGACTAAAATTTTTCTGCCATTGAAATGGAAATTTCAAGTTCCATTTGTAACCTCAAAACTTTTAGTTTCTTAATCTTTGTTTGAATTATTTCCAGAGAAGTTCCTAATTTTCTTATACAACTATTTCAATATGCAATATTTGGACCGTTTTCAAAATTAATTTGTGAGTTTCATACCATCGGATATTCATTGGCTTCAAAAACTACCATCGGATATTCATTGGCTTCAAAAACTTCAATATCTTGATTTTCATATATTGAAACTTTTTTTTGTTATAATGCTGATTGCTAATTGTTTGAAGCTGAAAACACTGGGTTTATTGAATTTATACATAACTGTGATTTTTTTATATGAAGAATGTCGGAACTCCATGAAAATCGACGAGCATTCATATGAATTTTGTGAATCTATATTTTTAAATTAGGAGAAACTGACTTTGTCGATGGTTCGAAAAATTCTGTATTGCTGAAAATCGAAGCTAAAGGTTGAAACTTTGAAGCACAACTTGAAATTGCCATTAAAGTTTGTTTATAAGCTTGAGTTCTAATTTTGACTTACCACAGACGAGCTCCGTTTTGAATGAGTAACATATCAAAAGAATCGAAATATTGAGAGAAGCTTATATCTAAAATTTGAGGCAATTTGTAGAAGATTTAGGGTGGTTTTGCATCAAATTTTTGTAGCAATTATACAAAGAAGATGAAGAACATGAACTGCGTTTTTTTAGATTTGCAGGAAAATTACAAGTTGCTAAATCAGTTGAGGAGTATTATTTAAAGCTGAAATAAAATTTATCCATTGAATTGATTGTCAGCCGCCATTGATGAAACTAGCTTCGAACCAGATCAGATAAATCAAATCCCAAAAATTGCAAGCGCATACAAGAATTTTCGTGGGTCTTTTGGGTATTGAATATAGGATCAAGAATTTTCCTTGTATTGAAAATTTATTGAAGAAAATCAGTTGAGTGTCACTGTATTAAGCTTAAATTTGATTTGATTTGAAAGATTTTGGGTCCATAGAGTTCTTGATTGTGGAGAATAGAGACAATTTGTGGTGTATCGATTAATATAATAATGACAGTGATTTCAAGATAGTGAGAGATGGTATAATTTGGTGGCTGCCATTGATGCTCTACTAAGTTGCTATAGAGAAGAAAGCAAATTAGAAGTAGAAATAAATAAGAAAAAAAATAAACAAGTTGCTAAATCAGTTGAGGAGTATTATTTGAAGCTGAAATAAAATTTATCCATTGAATTGATTGTCAGCCGCCATTGATGAAACTAGCTTCGAACCAGATCAGATAAATCAAATCCCAAAAATTGCAAGCGCATACAAGAATTTTCGTGGGTCTTTTGGGTATTGAATATAGGATCAAGAATTTTCCTTGTATTGAAAATTTATTGAAGAAAATCAGTTGAGTGTCACTGTATTAAGCTTAAATTTGATTTGATTTGAAAGATTTTGGGTCCATAGAGTTCTTGATTGTGGAGAATAGAGACAATTTGTGGTGTATCGATTAATATAATAATGACAGTGATTTCAAGATAGTGAGAGATGGTATAATTTGGTGGCTGCCATTGATGCTCTACTAAGTTGCTATAGAGAAGAAAGCAAATTAGAAGTAGAAATAAATAAGAAAAAAATAAAATAAAATTAAAATGCATATATTTATGAAAAAATATTAAAAGTAAATTTTTAATATTTATTTTTTTATCTTCACTCTCTCAAAGAGAGTGCAATACACTCACTTTGCCATGTTGGCATTTAGGGTGGTAATAATTTTAGTTTTAAATAGTTTAGGGGGTGATAGGACTCCCGTGAAGAATTTAGTGTGTAGTTGAGAAAACAGTCATAGCTTAAGGGGGCATTTGACCATATTCTTGCCGATATTTTTGCTATAGAAATAGCAGAAATCTGGTCGCTAAAGGGCAGTTTTTGGTCTCTAAAAGTCCCATTTCTGGTCACTAAAAGCCTGCACCAAATATCAACACTTATGCTATTGTTCAAAATCTCCGAACGGACCCTCAGAATTCGTTCGGGACTCGATGATAATAAACCAGATATGCTACCCCACTAAATTCGACATTCCAGACTCAATGGCATAGTCAAAAGTTTCATACGAAGTCATTTCGATAAAAAGTGGGTCCCACATCCCAAGCGCCATTTTAGCCAACTTCCACAAAGGGCTTCAGAATTAGACCAAAAGCCCTGGGAAGCGCACGAAGGGTCGTTCTAGACCAAACTCGGCATTCCAGAACTAATCGTGCTGGCGGAATTCCCATCCGAGTGTGTTTACCAAGAATGTTGACCAAAGTCAACCTTGAGCCAAATTTCGAAGGCTAAAGCGCCAAATGGCCCCAAAGTCACAACGGAAGCCTCAGAACTCGGGCCAAGCATGCTACTAGCCTAATTTGGTCACTCCCGAGCTGATGGAACGATCAGAATTCCATTCTGAGGCTATTTACCTGAGGTTATGACCGAAATCAAATTTTCAAGTTTTGAAAGCTCCAAAATGGGAAAACGGGCATAAAATCCGAGCGAACGACCAGGCGACCGAAAAGGTCATGCCAGCAAGTCATAAATGACTTAGGGTCGCTAAAAAAAGCTCTAAATGCTAAAAAGATCGGAAAACGAAGAAAATGACCTGGAGGGTCATTACATTTAAGCAATTGAATCATCATGAATTGAACCAATGGAGTAGCATGAAACCCTAGAAATTGGGTGAAGATCAATTTGGAGAATTGAGTATCTTTTGGGACCCAATAGATGAAAGAATACATTGGTGAAGTTTCCACATACCTTGGGTATTCAAAGCCTAGCAATGGAGGAATAAACCTTGAAGCTTGAAGAACCTTAGAAATCCTTGAGAGCCTTTGGGAGGGATTTTGGAGAAGATGATTTGATGGATTTGAATGAATGAGAGGGAAATGGTGAATTTTCAAGGGTATAATCAGTTATAGGGGTTAGTTATAGGGTCACAATGACATATTTTAGGAGTTATATGGGTAGGAAATGACCAAAACACCCTTAATTAAAAACTACCGAAAATACCCTATGGATGACACCTATGGACCGTAGAACTTCCTACGGATCGTCCTGGTGGTCCGTTAGTCAAGATACTGGAGACCCAATATCCAGTCAATTTCTACAAAAACTTTCTACGAATCGTCATGGTTTTTATGGCTCGTAGACCCCAAGTACTCAAAAATCTTCTGAGTACAGAACACTTTCCACGATACCCTTCAACCAAGTGCAACAACTTCTACGACCCGTAGGTCCACAGTCAATAAATTTCACCAAGTCTAGAAACACTTCTACGGGCACTTCCTACGGTCCATAGGAATTCCTACGACTCGTCGTGTTGAATCGTAGATTATCATCAGAGACTTCACATTTTCCAAAAACTCAACTCAAATTCTATGAGTGATTTCTACGACCCATAGAGATTTCTACGAACCGTAGATGGGCTCGTAGGAACTATACCAGCACAAAATTCTGCAACTTTTCCTTTCCAATTCAACTTTTCAATTTTTGAGGTGTTACAGTGAATGAGTTCAATTGATTTCTATATTTTTTTGTAAAGAGTATAAACAAACAAATATGTAAAATATTACTATAATTGTGAAAAAGAATTGTTTTGAACTTATAGTTTCTGAAGTGTAACGAGTTCATGCTAAAGACCTAAGCTTGAACCCATCAAATTATATCTTTTGAATTCACTTTTTCATAATAGTGGATACATTTTATTAAAATTCTAGATATCTTTTAGCAAAAAAACATAATGGAGGGTAATGTTGACCTATTTCAAAATAATTTATCTCTTTTGTATTTTTCCTAAATTTAATAACCAATTTTTGTAAGAGAAGAAGCCATAATGAGAAACACAAACACCCAGTGATATAAAGAAAGACGAGGTGATTTTTGCTATGTTAAAATGAATTAAGATCTTACATATACTACCATAACAATCTAAAAATTCTTTGGGATATCATAGCAAACACCTAAAGAAACATTTTAGTCTCTTAGAAACGACTAAACAATTTGTTGAAACTTGTCTAATTTTGGACTAATTAATGAATATTTTTTGCACACTTGATAAATAATTTACAGCTACATTAGCATTTTATATGAGAACTTGATTCAACTGTTATCCTGTTTGTGTTTACCATCATCCCAAGCTTTTTAAATAAAAAAAATAAAATTAATTTGTGTGTTGGTTATCTTTTTTAGAAGCTAGGAAGGTAGACATTAGTGGTTTAAATGAGCTATGATATAATGTCAAACTAAATCTAATTCAAAATTTGGTCAACTTGCTAAAAAAATACAAGTAATCATAGACTACTCTTTTGGTCGAAAAAAGAAATGAGATAAAAACACCACCTATTACATTTGACACAAAAATAAAGGACAACATATACGGATACTGAAACCACAAAAAGGACACAAAACATAAACTTAAACAAAAAACAAGTATTGCAATAAAGATTACATGAAAACGATAACAAAACAAACCAACAAAGCTCCAACCTATGGTCCCTCAAATATCTAAAGTCGAATCTCTAAGGAAAGCTACTCGACCTCTTGATCTTCACTCTCCTTCTCATGCATTCAATCTTCAGTAACACTACTAGAACCCCCGCTGGATTATGGAACTGATGTATCATCTCTTGCAGCCAATCCAACATTCATATTAACAAAATGGATAAAAAAGTCTTCCTCAATAAGAAAGGGATCGGGTGTAGGAGCAGGTAAAAAACCATGTGGCACCTGCAACACTTTGGCTTGCTGTGATTTGTCATAAATAGATCGTGGATGACCAAGATGTCTCTTCGAACGGGTATGGTAAAAGCGTCCCTGATCGGGTAGCACTGTTGGGGTAGATTTACGTTTACCCAACCTACTGTAAATGGTAGGGATTTCAGTGGAGGGACAAAATTTATTTTGATGGGACTCACCTCTTTTCCATGTTCCTTGAGACATGTGCTTACGTTGGTGCCCACCAAGCCCTTGGCTTGAGGTGAACACCTCATCGCAGTACTTGCATTGAAAATACCAAATACCTGCACACCTCGTTGTGAGGCCTTGGTGAAACATTTTGCTTGTTGATTGTTGTTGATGCATTTTCCCTAAAGGATTTTTTTGGTGAATTTGATAAGAGTTGGTGAGGATTGAAGAAATGTCCATTGAAATATAAAGGATCGGAACTTCCAAAACATGGTAACAATGTTTTCACAAATATGGTAACAAGTTAAATGTATTGATTATAGTCAAAGGGTAATTCAAGATATTTCTTAAAAAACAACTCAGTGATGACCTGTTTTCGATTTTATAAACCTCAAATGCAATGTTTTTCCCGCTTCCTCTTTTTTCTTTATCTATTTTTCTTATAAGACTCAAAACAAAATTTTTGAATATCAAATATGATTTTTTAATTTACTTCTCATTAATTATTATTATTATTATTATTATTAATATTATTATTATTATTCTATTTCTGAACAAATCTGACCTGTTATAGATTATTTATAATTTTTTAACAAAGGAAAATAACATTAAATCTCACTTTCTTATACTTATCCTCACTTTCTTATAAGCACATTTTAATTTAGATATGACCAAGTGCATACAAAATAATTAACTTTAAAATTTTATTTTCATACTATCTCAATTTTTATACCATTTATAACTTGTGAATAGTTAGTCATTTTTGTAAATTGAATAAATATAATTCATTCAAAAATATGTTATTTTGTTTCTCTTAAGGGGTTAAGGGTGTTAGCGATTCTGTTCATTTTGATTTTCACTTTAAAAATGAAATGAAATAAGCTTAAATATACAAACTAAAAAAGATCAGTGAAGTCAGTAGTTTGGTTTGATTCTCTTTCAAAATTTAATTTTTCTAGTTTTTTCTTGGCTGATGAAATACAAATTTGATTTATTGAAATACAAAATCATTAATTCAGTCAAATAAGAGCCACAATTAAAATTAACTTTCACATGTTAATATGTGAACTTAGTAATATTTGCCAACATTATATTGAATATTTAAAATGTTTTTCAAATAAAATTATTTTTCACCATCCGAAGGAACAAGAGAAAAAAATATTTTGGTGATACCCAACATCCTAATAAATTTAGTTTTCATTTTAAGGGGTTATTTTTAAAATTTTGAAGGGAAGTATAGAGTTATTACTTTTAAATGGTTAAGATTTCAAATGACATACTTTCAAGTGTTCTGTGGAATTTTAATTTGCACGACCTGTCATTAGAGTTGAAATAGTTTGATTTGATTTTATACACTTTATATAAAATAATCTTATGTAAATTCAAAAAGAATAATTTGAAATACCTATGGTCAAATTAATCTTCCATACGAATGTGGAACAGAAGTAAACTTATTCTTTTCACATAACAAAACATTCGTTTTCAAATATCATTCCAATTCAACCCTTTACTCTCTTGTTTGAACTTTGAGAATCAAATTGAATGTATAAAGAGAATTAAGATCTATAACTGTGTCAGGCCTGAGGCTACCCCCTAGACGTAACACGGGACCTAGGATCACAAGTGACCCCAAGCTAACCATGAGTCTGGCATATGATAAGCATACTGAAATCTGACTAAGTAAGCGGAAACATAACGGTAAAGTAATTAATACTAAAAGAAACTTCAAGTAAGAATTTAACGGAATATCTATGGGGAGCAACCCCAAACAATTGAATACTAACTCTATGTCTATGTCTGAAAGCCTCTAAAACCGATGCGCTACTGGGACAAGTCCCCAGCTAACTCTAATAATACTGAAAGACTGATAATAGGTTGACTATACTAAAAGCATAAAGAAATGTCCTCGAACTATGAGGACTCACCACTGAAGCTGCTGAGTACGGACTGGAAATCGAGCAAAGCACGGTCTGGATGTTGTGTGCCTGAACCTACATCATGAAACAATGTAGCGCAAAAGTATGCGTCAGTACTTTGAATGTACTGCACATGCATGATATAAATACAAAGCCGAACAATATAAACTGAACGATATAAACTGAGCAATATAACTGAACATGGAAAAAGGGTTGTAGTGAAGTATAACTGAAAACTAGACTAGATGCAATGACCAAGTACTAATCATGAAGATAACATGCTGAACTGTATACTGAAGTAAATGCTGATAACATGGTCAATGCAATAAAAGTATGACTGTGGGAGGTACTGTTAACCGACATAAACCACGTGAGCTAAACGTGGAGTCCGATGTATACGCCCCATCGAGAGGACCCAATATACCTTGCCCGGGTATAAAGGCATGACTATGGCGTGATCACTAAAACTGATGCCCAACAGAGGGGACTTCTGAACCTACGTTGGCATGTTGTTCTGGGACTTTGTGGGTACTTTGAACCTGTCCAACTCGGTGCTAAGTCTACTCCAAACTGAATATGCAAAGCTAAAATGCAGCTGATATATTGAGTAGCTCAAAATACTGACATGCTATCTGGGAATGCACATAAACATACTGAAAGATATGTCATCCAAATACTGGAGCATGATTTTCTGACTGATCTGTCTAGAAAGTATAATTCATGAAAAACTGATGATGAATACAAGCTAGGATTCTGAGTTCTATACATGGTACTACATTAATTCTCTAAGAAAATAGGTAATCAATGCAATGGAACTATAACAGCTAACTTTCAATGGATTCCCAAGATTTGGGAACCCTAGGTCTAAGCAATTTATGGAGAAACTGACTGAATTCTAGGGACCTAATGAATAAAAGGAACCAACTAGTGAAATCCCACATACTTGGTAACGAAAACTACGGAGAAATCCTTTGGATTTTCGAATCCATTGAAACTACGTCGTTTTACTCAGTTTAAGCCTAATAACCTAGTCAGAAACTACATAGAACTCTCATTCTCCAAAATCATCCAACTTTGAAAGAAAAGAGAAGAAAGAAGCGATAGTTTTCTCCAAAGAACAAGCAGATTACTTGTTGCTTCTTTCTTCTCTTTTCTTTCTAAGTTTGATGATTTTGGAGAATGATGGTTCTAGGTAGTTTCTGACTAGGTTATTAGGCTTAAACTGAGTAAAATGATGTAGTTTAGGCATCAAACGACGTAGTTTAAGTGCCCAACGCATAGGGGAAAAGACCAATATGAGCCTGACTTAAAGCTGCCGAAATGACTTAAGACAGGTTCCACGAGTCGTACAATGCTTCACGGCTCGTACAGTGGGTCGTGAAGATTTCTCAGCCTAATAGCTCTCCACTAAACTAGGCATAACATTTTACTCCGAAATTAAAATGGAGCAAACTTGGTGGCGTTGGAAAAAGGACTGAAAGACCTTTAATTTGATAGGTAATGGGCCACCTAATTCATTTTGTGCTAAAAGATATGATCATTTGTAGTTGACCCTAAACTCAAAATCTAAAGGATGCCTTGTACGGACTACTATACGGGCTGTACAATGCACTACGGGCCGTTTAGTGGCTCATAGTGAGTGACTTCACCTTGGCTGCCTAGGGCAGTCCTTCACGATTCCCTATACGGGCCTTGGTCCCCTCTATGGGCCGTCTAAGGTTTCGTGAAAGGTCTATGGTCCATTTTGGGTTCGTGGACCTTTCCTATTTCCCCATTTTAGCCTTTTTCAAATCCGAGATGTTACAATATCTCCCCCATGGGATCATTCATCTTCGAATGAAGACTAAGCAAGCTAAATTTGGAGGGAAAGAGCTGCAATCCCTGCCAACTGTGTACTAGAAACTGATATCTAACGGAACTGAGTTTCACAAACATGCAATTATGCTGAAATGCATGGATAACTGAGGAAACTAAATACTGAGACTAAATTACACAAGAGTAAACTGAGAGGCTGGAAAGGAACTATTACCTCAAGCTGAAACTGAATCAGAGGGAAAAAGATGGGGATACTTGGCCTTCATAGCTGCTTCTGCTTCCCAAGTAGCTCCCTCCACTGACTGATTCCTCCACAAAACCTTTACTGAAGTGACTTCCTTATTTCTCATCCTACGAACCTGACGGTCAAGAATCTCAACTGGAATCTCCTCAGAGGTGAGGCTATCCTTCACAGCCACACTCTCTAAAGGTACTATCAATGCTGGATCACCCACACACTTCTTCAACAAGGAAATGTGAAAGACTGGATGAACTGCTGCTAGTTCTATTGGCAGCTCAAACTCATAAGCGACATTACCAACCCTTTTCAGGATTCTATAAGGACCTACATACCTAGGACTGAACTTTCCTTTCTTGCCAAATCTCATCACCCTCTTCATGGGTGACACCTTCAAGAAAACCCAATCGTCGATTTCAAACTCTAAGTCCCTTCTCCTCACATCTGCATAGGACTTGTGATGACTCTAAGTTGTCTTTAGTCTATCTCTAATGAGATGAACTTTCTCCATAGCCTTATGAACTGAATCTGGCCCAACCAGGGCTGCTTCACCTACTTCGAACCAACCAACCAGAGATATGCATCTACATCCATACAATGCCTCATAAGGGGCCATCTGAATATTGGAATGAAAAATGTTATTATAGGCGGACTTTATGAGAGGTAAGTGATCATCTCAACTACCCTTGAAATTGATCACGCAAGCTCTCAACATGTCCTCTAAGGTCTGAATGGTACGCTCTGCCTGAGCATCCGTCTGAGGATGAAATGCTATACTGAGATTTACCTGAGTACCAGACCTTTTTGAAATGATCTCCAGAAATGAGAGGTAAACTGAGGACCTCTATCTGAAATAATAGACAAAGCAACCCTATGACACCTGACTATTTTGTTGATGTAGAGTCTGGCATAATTTTCTGCTGAATCTGTAGTCTTGACTGCCAGAAGTGAGCTGACTTAGTGACTCTGTCCACTATCACCCAAATGGAGTCATGCTGTCTGCGAGTGCGAGGTAAACCCGTAATGAAATCCATGTTTACTACTTTCCACTTCCAAGTAGGAATGCTAATCTCCTGAGTCACACCTCCTAACGTCTGGTGTTCTACTTCAACTTGGTGAAAGTTGGAACACTTAACCACAAAATCTGTGATGTCCCTCTTCATGCCGTTCCACCAATAGACTTCCCGTAGATCACAGTACATCTTTGTGGCACGTGGATGAATAGAATATCTGGAATTATGGGCTTTTATAAGGATCTGTTGTCTTAACTCACCCACATTAGGAACACATAAGCAATCCTGGTAACGGAGCACACCATCTCCCCATTGGGAGAAAGCCTCAACTCTCTGCTGATGAACTGCACCTTTCAACTGAAGCAATATAAGATCACTATCTTGTTTCTCCTTAACATCCGCTAGCAATGAAGATTCTGACTCATTCTGAACTACCACACCACCATCTGACGTGTTGATAAGGCAAACTCCTAAGCGAGCAAGCTGGTGAACATCTTTGGCTAATTCTTTCTTCTCTTCCTCAACATGTACTACACTACCCATGGATAGTCTACTGAGGGCGTCAGCTACTACATTAGCCTTACCCGGATGGTAGAGCACATTCATGTCATAGTCTTTGAGGAATTCAAGCCATCTCCTCTAACGAAAATTCAACTCTTTCTGGGTGAACACATACTAGAGGTTCTTATGATCTGTGAACACATCAACATGAACACCATACTAGTAGTGTCTCCAAATATTTAGGGCGAACACTATGGCTGCAAGCTCGAGGTCATGAGTCGGGTAGTTCTTCTCATGGACCTTAAGTTGTCTAGAATCATATGCTATGACCTTACTTTGCTGCATCAACACACAACCGAGGTCAACCCTGGATGCATCATAATAAACCACATTACCATCTACACCCTTTGCTAGAGTCAAAATAGGAGCTCTAGTCAACCTGGTTTTCAATTCTAAAAGGCTTTTTTCACACTCATCCGAGCACTGAAACTTGACATTTTTTTGAGTCAACTTGGTCAATAGGGCAGCTATGGATGAAAATCCTTCAACAAACCTCCGGTAGTAACCGGCCAAACCCAAGAAACTTCTAATATCAGTCGGAGAGGTGGGTCTAGATCAGTGCTTTACTGCCTCAATTTTCTGAAAATCCATTCAGATCCCTTTGCTGGATACCACATGACCAAGGAAAGCGAGTAACTGTAACCAGAATTCACATTTGTAGAACTTAGCGAATAGCTGGCGATCTTTGAGGGTTTGCAGAACCACTCGCAGATGAGTCAAATGTTCTTTCTCATTCTGAGAATAAATGAGGATATCATCAGTAAAGACGATTACGAATAAGTCCAAATATTGCTTGAACACCCTATTCATTAAGTCCATGAAAGCTGCAGGAGCATTTGTTTGTCCAAAAGACATAACTACACATTCATAGTGACCATACCGAGTCCTAAAGGTTGTCTTCGGGATGTCACTATCTCTGACTCTTAGCTGATGATAGCCGGATCTGAGGTCTATCTTAGAAAAGCATCTAACACCCTGATGCTGGTTAAACAAGTCATCAATCCTTGGGATGGGATATTTATTCTTGATTGTGACTTTGTTCAACTAACGATAATCAATGCACATCCTGAGAGAACCATCTTTCTTACGCACAAACAACACTGGAGCACCCCATGGAGAGATGTTGGGTCTGATGAAACCCTTATCTAGAAGATCTTTCAACTGTTCATTCAGTTCCTGAAGCTCAACTGGAGCTATTTTGTAAGGAGGAATTGAGATAGGCTGGGTATCTGGAAGGAGATCAATTCTGAAGTCGATTTCCCTTTCAGGAGGAACTCTGGGAAGATCTTCTGGAAACTCATTCAACACTGGGACTGACTCAAGTGTTGGGGTTTCGAACTTTGAGTCCTTAACCCAAACAAGATGATAGATATACCCTTTGAAAATCATTTTTGTGGCCTTAAGGTAAGAGATAAATTGACTTGAAGGCACTGAGTTACTACCCTTCCACTCTAAGACTAGCTCGTTTGGAAACTGAAATTGAACGATCCTAGTTCTACAATCGACTAAGGCATAACAGGAATGTAACCAATCCATGCCTAGAATGATATCAAAATCTATCATTTCTAACTCTACAAGGTCTACTGAGGTGAGTTTCTGGGAAACTGTTACAGGGAAATTTCTTTATACCCGTCTAGCTATAGATGGGTCACCAACTGGAGTAGAGACTGAGAAGGGTTCTAGGAGAGTTTTTGGACTGACAGCGAAGTGTACTGCTATGTAAGGAGTAACAAATGAAAGTGTAGCCCCTGGATCTAACAATGCATAAATATCTAAACTGAAGACTTGTAACGTACCAGTGACTACATCAGGAGAATCTTCCTGGACCTGGCGAGCCTAAAGAGCGTACAACTTGTTGTGGCGCTGACTACCACCTGTACCAGGTGAGGCACCCTGCTTAGTGGGTGACCTGCTGGAGCTACTGAAGTTGTAGACTGAGCTTTGTTACCTACTTGACCCTATCTAGCAGATGGGCATTCCTTTAACCTATGTCCAAGCTGACCGCACCCAAAGCACCACTCTCTGCTAGCAAGACACTTTCTCGGATGGTTCTTACCACACCTTGGGAAAGATGTAAAAGTTTGGTTACCTGAAACACTCTCGTGAGACTTAGAGCCTGATCGGAGTTGCATTCACACTCCTATTTTCTTTCCACTGCGTGAACCAGATATGAGGCACATCCTTGAGTTGATAGGATGCTACTTCAACACTATCAGCACCAGTCACTTGAATTACCTCAAGAATCTTCTTGATCCCATCAATGAAATTCTGTGGGTCCTCACCAACCTTTGACCCTAGAAACTCTGGCGGATTCATACAAAGAACGTCTCGAACCTTGGCTGCAGTTGATCCACCAGTGGGGTTTGTAGGAACTAGTGCCTGCTGATTGTTCTGGTTGGCTAGGTCTGGGCCAACATCTGGATCGCAGTACGGAACTCTGCATTTGTAACCTCATGGTTCGGGACTAGAGGAAATGTGTTAGCATTCTATTCATTAGCATTTCGTGCGTTAGCTCTATGAGGAGGCATTATCAGAAATGCATAACGATGGATTAGAAGGGAGAAGTTGAATCACAATACAATGCACAATAAAGATAGCAAAGGAAGTAAAGTTTTTCTTAGAACACTTCATAGCCTCTCCCTCATAGATGTGGCGCACTTCACACCCATGAAAGAGACTCTACTTAGTGTGGCTTTCAAACACCCTAGGACTCTTGAACTTGATGCTCAGATACGAAGTTTGTCATGCCCCGAGGCTACCCCCTAGACGTAACACGGGACTTAGGATCACAAGTGACCCCAAGCTAACCCTGAGTCTGGCATATCATAAGCATACTGAAATCTGACTAAGTAAGCCGAAACATAAAGGTAAAGTAATTAATACTAAAATAAACTTCAGGTGAGAATTTAACTGAATATCTATGGGGAACAACCCCAAACAACTTAATACTAACTCTATGTCTATGTCTGAAAGCCTCTAAAACCGATGCGCTACTGGGACAAGTCCCCAGCTAACTCTAATAATACTGAAAGACTGATAATATGTTGACTATACTAAAAGCATAAAGAAATGTCCTCGAACTATGAGGACTCACCACTGAAGCTGCTGAGTACGGACTGGAAATCGAGCAAAGCACGGTCTGGATGTTGAGTGCCTGAACCTACATCATGAAACAATGTAACGCAAAAGTATGCATCAGTACTTTCAATGTACTGAGCATGCATCATATAGATACTAAGCCGAACAATATAAACTGAATGATATAAACTGTGCAATATAACTGAACATGGAAAAAGGGTTGTTCTGAAGTAACATGAAAACTGGACTTGATGCAATGACCAAGTACTAATCATGAAGATAACATGTTGAACTGTATACTGAAGTTAATGCAAATAACATGGTCAATGCAATAAGAGTATGACTGTGGAAGCTACTATTAACCGTCATAAACCACGTGAGCTAAACATGGAGTCCGATGTATACTCCCCATCGAGAGGACCTAATATACCTTGCCAGGGTATAAAGGCATGATTGTGTCGTGATCGCTAAAACTGATGCTCAACAGAGGAGACTTCTGAACCTACGTTGGCACGTAGTTTTGGGACTTTGTGGGTACGCTGAACCCGTCCAACTCGGTGCTAAGTCTACTCCCAACTGAATATGCAAAGCTAAAATGCAACTGATATCCTGAGTAGCTCAAAATACTAACATGCTATCTGGGAATGCACATAAACATACTAAAAGATATGGCATTCAATTACTGGAGCATGATTTTCTGACTGATCTGTCTAGCAAGTATAATTGAAGAAAAGCTGATGATGAATACAATCTAGGGTTCTGAGTTCTATTCGAGGGACTACATTCATTCTCCAAGAAAATAGGTAATCAATGCAATGGAACTATAACAACTAACTTTCAATGGATTCCCAAGATTTGGGAACCCTAGTTTAAGCAATTTACGGAGAAACTGAAGAAACTGACTGAATTCTAGGGACCTAATGGGTGAAAGGAACCCAATAGTGAAATCCCACATACCTGGTGACAAAAACTACGGAGAAATCCTTTGGATTTGGGGTTTGAACTTGAAGAACACCTCTGCTTGTTCTTGGGAGAAAACTGTCGCTTCTTTCTTCTCTTTTCTTTCTAAGTTGGATGATTTTGGAGAATGAGGGTTCTAGGTAGTTTTTGACTAGGTTATTACGCTTAAACTGAGTAAAATGACATAGTTTAGGAATCAAACCACGTAGTTTAAGTGCCCAACGCATAGGGGAAAAGACTAATATGACCTTGACTTAAAGCTGTCGAAATGACTACAAGATAGGCTCCACGAGTTGTACAATGCTTCACGGCTCGTACAGTGGGTCGTGAAGATTTCTCAGTCTGACAGCGCTCCACTAAAACGGGCATCTTTACTTCAAATTTCAAATGGAGCAAACTTTGTGGCGTTGGAAAGAGGACTCAAAGACCTATAATTTGATAGATCCTGGGCCACCTAATACATTTTGTGCTGAAAGATATGATCATTTGAAGTTGACCCTAAACTCAAAATCTGAAGGATGCCTTGTACGGACCACTATACGGGCCGTACAATGCACCACGGGCCGTTTAGTGGCTCGTGGTAAGTGACTTCACCTTGGTTGCCTTAGGCTGTCCTACACGATTCCCTATACGGGCCATGGTCCCCTACACGAGCCATCTAAGGTTTTGTGAAGGGTCCATGGTCCATTTTGGGTTCGTGGACCTTTCCCATTTCCCCTTTTTAGCCTTTTTCAAATTCGAGATGTTACAAACTAAGAATGTTCTTTTGACCTAAGTTATTGCCTAAGGTATTAAATTTGATTAATATTATAAATATAAAGTCATTTACTGAAGTGAATATGACAATATTTAATAAAAACTACAAAAAAAGTCCACTTAGTTGTGAAAATATCACGACTTACCACTAAAAGAGGTGGATATTCTGAATATTCTATATTTTATTTCTGAAGTAGTATGCTTTGAAATTTAATCTCGCATTAGTAAATCTAAAATTAACTTTTGAAGTAGCAGATATTCTGAAATATACTTTAAAGAAGTAAATCTGAAACTTACTCCCAAAATTATATATACTCCTAAATTTTCTTCTCAAGTAATATGCCTCTAAAAATTACCTTCAAAATAGTAAGACGTTGAATGTTACTCCCGATGAAGTTGAACTTTGAATACTCTTCAAATTACTTTTGAAGTAGTAAAGACTCCGAAATTTATGCCTGAAGTAGTAACACTTTAAAACTTACTCCCGACATAGTAGAACTTTGGACTTTACTCTCGAAGTTATAAAATTTTAATTTTTACTCATGACGTAGTGAAACTTTTGTTTTACTCCCAAGATGATAAAACTTTATACGTTACTTCGGAAGTAGTAGAAATTTAAAATTTACTCCTAAAGTAGTGTAATGATCCAGTTGGTTATTTTTGGAAAATTTTGTGAATTTATGATTTTTTTCCTTCCCGATATCAACCCCGAATCTTTGATGATTGAGTTTGAAAAGTTGGTTATGAACTTTGAGCTTAAAGTTGAGAGTTTTGTAAGTTTTGAGTTTGAAAGGCTAATATTGTTAAGAAAGAAGTTTTCGGTGTCTTTTGGAGTTTCGAGTGTCGAAATGAAATTCCGTCGATCCTTCAGCCCCGTAATGTGGAATCTGGTTGTTGAGAGCTGTCGGTTTCATATTTGGAGTCTTTTTAAGGATTTGAGGTCCTAATTAAGTTGTGAAATTGTGGAAATTTAGCCTTTATGTTATGTATAAGACCTGGTTCGGGCCCAGGCAGTGTATACAGACTTTTCGCGTCCCCATGGGCCCCTCTGGCTGGTGCACCACTGAGTCAGATGAGGGAGCTACATGGGTCCCACCTGGAAGGCCGAGGGCCGGTGTGGGTCGATAAACTTGTTTGTTGATGATCTCTGAGAGCCACCGATGATGTTACTTGTTTTTACTACACACTTTCATTCATTAGCATTGCCTATCACCGGTATACTTGTTTGCGATTTGGTCCCCCGGTTTTATGGGGGCCGGGGGGGATGTTTGTTATTGTTTGTAACTTCTGGGGGTATGGGCGTCTAGTCAGTTATTATTTAATTATACTTGTCCTTATCTTGTGTTGTTTTTGTAGTTTGTCTACAAGGTGTCTTAGTCTTGATTTGTTATTGGTACTTCCTGCTAGGTTCAGTTGGATTAGTTCTTAGGTGACTATGTAATCAGCGGTGGCAATCAATGTTTCGTTCTTGATTAGTTTACTCCTATTGTGCCTGCTTATTGTAAGTAGGTTGTTGGCTGGCGCTTTTAGGTGCGTTCCTTGACTCTAGTTCTTTTCTCTATGTATTTTGTCTCTTTACTCGTATTTCCTGCCCTACCTTGTGTTAGCTCCTATTTAGTTAATTGTGTTGTACTTACCTCGTTTCTATGTAATTTATACTTGTTTTATCTGTGGATCTTAGTCGGCCTATGCCTACTGAGTACCATTCGATTGGTACTCATTCTACACTTCTACACCCTGTAGATCATAGTATGGGTTATTTCCAGTGATTTGGACTTGGTGCGAAACAACGTGGATTCAGAGATTTGGTGAGCTCCTGGCGTCTAGAGTTGCCGATTTCCATCTACTTTGGCTAGGAATAGTCTTTACTTGCTTTCGAAGACTGTCTGTATCTATATTTGTATTTGTAAAAGTTTTGTACTCTTGTTTTGTTTAGATGTTCGATTACTGACTGATGCCAGGTCTTGGGGACGGTTCCTTTGATTGAGGAGGAGATAAAAATAATATACAAGTATAATAATCATGCGATATACACAAATAATTCAATAATATAAGAACGGCCTATGGTTTGCCTAATGTCAATAATATACACAATGATGAAAAAATATCATTTGAACTCCATTCGAGTAGCTTCCTCGGAAAGACACACAAGGTACCTGTAAAGACACTTAGTAAAAGTTTTAGTAATAAATAAGTATGAATAAAATAAATGAATCAAACAATAACTTAAGAATAAAAATCCGTCTTATGAACATGGGAGGCCTTGAAAATAGACGGTAATTTTTTCATCGGCCAATTTTAACATACAAAGTATATGAAATTAAATTAAATTTCCGTGTTTAATAAAGGGGAGGCCTCAAAAACCTAAGTTGAGATTTTTTTCATTGACCAATTTTAACTATATGATATCTTATTCAAATTAACTAACATCCGGAAATTATAAATATTAAAAATGTGAAAATATTAACACAAATCAAGACATGAAGCAAAATGAAATAGTAGCATAGCTAAATGATGAAAAATGGAGCAACACTGAGCAACCATATAACTAAAGAAATTGTAGTAAAAAAATAATACTAAAATTTGTTATGAAAATATCTAAGTTAACAAAATTTTATTCATCAACAATAACAAATGATATTAAAAAAATGATTACATAACTTCATTAAATTTAACTGACAATAAATAAATTAAGCAGAGTCTTAGAAATGTGAAATTAACATTAAAAAAATAAGCCAATAACTTGAACAAAAAAATAAAAGAAAGGAACAAATAAATATAGCTATGGGAGAACATAAAAAAAAGAAACAGATCTGTTCATCAAAAATAATTAAAAACTCAATATTCAAAAACAAAATGATAAAATAATTAAAGAGGAATAATAGAAGTAATAATAGTGCTACCATTATTGGAGAGCACCAGAGCTTTGCAATTGTTGCTTTGAGGTGTTGCTCCGGAGTGCGTGAGGAATCTCTATTCCCATATATTGAGCGCGAACACCTGAAAACGAAACAAAATCGTAAAGGGGTAGGAGAAGGGACTGATCGCATCTTTATTTTCTCCGGTGGTGGAGCTTCATGGTTGAAGCTATGGGGTATGATGGCAGTTTTGGTTGTTTGGTGGCTGTTTCAATAGCGTGAGGGAGGGGAAGAAGAAGAAAAGCAGTTGGATTGCTTAGTTGTACGAGCTCAAGGCTCGCTGGTTCGGAGCCATTGCTCGTTCGAGAGGAAGAATGAAAGAGCTAGGGTTGATTTTGAATCATTTGGCCGTGGTTCTGGTGACTAATTCCGTCGGAGAAGATGAGGAATAGAGGTGGTTTGGTGACTGCTTGGTTGGGGTTTTGTGGTGGTGATTCTGTCACGACCCAAAAACCGAGGTCATGATGGCACACATCCCAAAACCACCCTGATGTGTAAGCCGAACAATAAAACACATATGAGACTCCCAAAGAGGAAGTCAGGCCACAACTAAAAAGAAAAGAATAACAATGAAGAATTTCCAAAAACTTGGTGTCATAAGTGTAATGAACATCTAAAACAATCCCTGAATATAAGTACATCATAAGTCTCCGAATAATAGTAAACACTGAAATGGAAGATGGAGTAAATGGCGATCCGGAGCACAGGATCTCACCACTACTCCGAAATGAGCCTACACACTAGATAATCAACCGCCACAAGGAGAACCGTGACTAGAATTTGCATCGAAAGGGATACAGAAGTAGGGGTGAGTACAATTCACATTTACTCAGTAGGTTTGACCGACTGAGTATAAGGAATTAATCAAACTTATGAAATAAACTAAGGAAGGCTTCCACCTGCATAGAGAAAAGTCCAACTCCGGCATCGGTGTAGGCAGTTTATATAGAACGGCACGAGTAAAGTAAACACATAAGTCATAGTAATATCAAAGATCATCAAATAAGACACAAACACAAAGATCGATGCAATGCAATGAGATAATACAATGATGTGGTGGTACGGTGGAATCAAGGCTATCGCACAACCTGTTGTATAAACCTTGTCGAGCTAAGGCTTCCAGGCAAGGACCTATGGGGGACTCGCAGTCCATATACCAAATCACAATCTCAAAATCTCATCAACTTGCGACCTAGCTCGTGGTCAAAGATATAAAAAGTGTTTCATTTTCTTTCTCAAAACGAATCTCCAGATTTCTCAACCTCCCAAGATAATGATATGATGAATGAGGATGAATGCATCACAACACATATGGCATGGAGGCAATAATCAACCCAACATTAAATGAAAGGTTCAAAGTTCTCTAAACTCGACCAAATCATGTTAAACACCCTCATATAAAAATAATGGGAAATAGTTCATTTGAAATAAGTGAGCACCATTTAGAAAAGCAATTTATTTCTAAAAGTATGCTAAAATCCCCAACTCAACCCCTCTCTCAGGCATTGCAAGTCAAATACTGTTACAAGCCTCTCTCACAGGCAACTCATGAATCACATGCTCACAAAGAAATTAGAATAACAAATAAGGCTGCCACACGTGCTAAACTATACAAATAAGCCCCACACGGGCCACATAATATAATCAAGGCCACACACGGGCATCACAATACACTCAAGCCCCCACACGGGCATCACAATATACTGAAGCCCCCACACGGGCATCACAATTTAATCAACAATCCCAAATTATATTACGATCCCATCCCAAAGCCTATGACATAAGAACAATCAATTACCTTATCCCAGTCTCAAAGAAGGATAGCCAAACCTACCCTGAAGGCCGAACACTTAACCCTCGGAACTCATACGGAACCCTATAAACATGAACTCATAGTGCAAATTGATCAGAAAACATATTTCGGAGCAAATGAAATGTTGGATTTCTGAAAAAAGATTGTTATGACAAAAATAACCCAACGGTCCTCTTTTAGGCCTAAAACTCAACTTTTAGCCTAGCTAAATACCCAAAATGAATTAAAAGGTCTCGAGGCTCTAACCAAGCACCCTACTAGAACAAACTCGATGTTCCGGACGCAATGGAACTGACAGAATCACCATCTGACACTCGGAACTTGGAACGTTGACCAAAGTCAACTATATCCTTATAAACTTCACTCAAGGTCTCAAAATCACTAAAATCCCTTCCGATCGTATCGAGGACCATACCAACCGCTCCCGAAGTACAAACAAAGCATGAAACCACTAAGGGGAAAGGCCAAAATGGTCATTTCACACAAAAGGTAATTTCACAAGAATTGGGACATTACACTATCCACTACTAAAACACTCATTCGTCCTCGAACGAAAGGCAAAGTAAAGTACCTAAAGGAGTGAAAAGCTGAGGATATCTACGATGCATGTCGGACTCCACCTCCCAAGCAGCCTCCTCAACTGGCCAATGTCACCATTGAACTTTCACTGAATTAATATGTTTCGACCTCAACTGTCTAGTTTGCCTATCCAAGATAGTAACAAGCTTCTCCTCAAAGGAAAAATCCTAATCCAATGCAACCGAGTCCCACTGATTCACATGAGAATCATCATGAAAGTACCGCTTAAGAATCGAAACATGGAATACAGGATGAGCGGCTGATAGGTTTGGAGGTAAGGCCAATCTATAGGCTACCTCCCCACACTTCTCCAAAATCTTAAAAGGGCCAATAAACCTCGGACTGAGCTTTCCTTTCTTCCCAAACCTCATCACACCCTTAGTGGGTGACACTTTGAACAACACTCGCTCCCCAATGGCAAAAGATACATCACGAACACGCCTATCGGCATAGCTCTTTTGCCTACTCTGGGCGGTCACAAGGCGCTGCTTAATCAATCTCACCCTATCCATGGAGTCTCTCAACAGATTATTACCTCAAGGTCGAACTTCAAAAGAATCAAACCATCCCACGGGAGATCTACACCTCCTCCCATACAAGGCCTCAAATGGTGCCATCTGAATGCTAGAATGTTAACTGTTGTTATAGGCAAACTCACAGCTCCAACCACCTATGCTGCCTCATGTTCAGATTAGACTGAGAAAAGATATACTTGTGACTACGATGATCGGTAAAGACCTCACATTGCACCCCGTAGAGATAGTGCTTCCATAACTTCAAAACAAAAACCACTGCCGCTAACTCCAAATCGTGAGTAGGGTAGTTCTTTTCATGTGCCTTCAACTGTCGAGAAGCATAGGCTATGACTCTCCCCTTCTGCATCAACACACCACTCAGACCAACACCCAAAGCATCACATAATACAATAAATTCCAAACCCTCCTCGGGTAATGCTAGAATAGGTGCCGAAGTTGATAACTCCTTGATCTTTTAAAAGCTCGCCTCACACTCATCGGTCCACTTAAATGCTACAGTCTTCTAAGTCAACCTAGTCAATGGGGCTATAACGGAAGAGAAACTCTGAACAAACTGATGATAATAACCCGCTAACCCAATGAAACTCCGAATCTCGGTAACTAAAGTAGGTCTAGCCCAATCATGAACCGCCGCTACCTTGGCTGGATCAATAATAATCCCATCCTTGGTCACCACATGACCCAAGAAAGCCACAAACTCAAGCCAAAACTCACACTTGGAGAATTTTGCATACAACTTCTCCTCCCTCAATCTCTGAAGCACGATCCTCAAGTGATGAACATGATTGGCCTCATTCTTGGAATAAACCAAGATATCATCGATGAATACTATCACAAAAGAGTCCAAATACGGCCGAAATACCCGGTTCATCAACTCCATAAAAGTAGCTGGGGCTTTAGTCAGCCCAAAAGACATGAACACAAACTCATAATGCCCATAACGAGTCCTGAAAGCGGTCTTCGGGATATCAAAATCTTGAACTCTCAACTGATGGTAACCCGACCTCAAGTCAATCATAGAGAACACCGATGCTCCCTGAAGTTGGTCAAATAGATTATCAATGCGAGGAAGAGGATATTTTTTATTGATCGTTACCTTGTTCAAATGTCGATACACATCCTCATAGTACCATCCTTCTTCTTCACAAATAAGATTGGTGCACCCCACGGTGAAACACTAGGCCGAATAAACCCTTTTTCAACAAATTTTCACATTGTTCCTTCAATTCCTTCAACTCAGCCGGAGCTATTTGATAAGGAGAATTAGAAATGGGCTTGGTGCCCAGCTCGAAGTCAATCACAAAATCAATATCACGGTCTCGAGGAAGACCTGGTAAATCTTTAGGAAATACATCCATGAACTCTCTCACCACTCTCGCGATCTCTAAAGGAGATGAATCCTTAGTGAGATCACGGAGATGGGCCAAATAAGATAAGAAACCCATTTCCAACATACGGCGAGCACGAATATAAGATATCACACCCTTTGGATAAGAACTCGGAGTACATGTCCACACTAATCGAGGCAAACTAGGATAACCTAAAGTCACGGTCTTAGCATAACAGTCTAGAATCGCATGATAGGGAGATAACCAATCCATATCCAATAACACATCAAAATCAAACATATCTAATAAGATCAAGTCTGCCTGAGTATCTCTACCAGAAAATGTCACTACCCAACCCCGATACATCTGATCTACCACTAAAGACTCGCCTAGTCGGGTAAAGACGCTAATAGGTAATGCTAGGGGCTCATATACATAATCAATATCCTCAGCAAAATAATTTGACACATAAGAGTAGGTGGACCCAGGATCAAACAATACTGAAGCAGAGCGATGGCAAACTGGGACAATACATGTAATAGTTGCATCGGAGGGCTTTGCCTCAGCTCTACCGAAATGGCATAACATAGTCTACGGTCACCACTGGCCTGGGACCCACCACGAGTACCCCTTCAAGCTCCACCCTTGGCACCTCTGGTGCCACCTCTAGCACTCTGCAAAGCACCTCTGACCGCTGGAGCTAGTGTAGAACGAACAACCTGTGATCCGGGCTGAACAGTTGAAGGAGCACGTCTAGGCAATACTTTGCCTTATGCCCAAACTCATCACAAACATAGTAGACTCGAGGACCCGAACCTCGGGGAGGATAACCAGAAGTGTCGACACATCCTCCCGAACTTAAAGAACCACCATGACTAGTCTGCCTCGACTTGGATCCACATGTACAATCTGTACTTTGAATCACCACATGTAATGGCCTGCCCTGATAACCCTGGGTGCCCAGACGCTAATACGCTCTGCCTCTGGAGGAATAGCCAATAAACTAACCTTGGCAACGAAACCTCTTGGTGCCGCCCTATTTAGCATGTCTGATGCTCTCAATCATACTGGCATGATCAATAACACTCTGAAAGGAGCCACCCGATAGCACAAGAGAGGTTGTGGCCTCCTGCAGATAGCCAGCGAATCCCTGCACCAACTTGCGGATCCGCTCAAACTCTTTAGGGATACTCGATATAGCATAACCAGACAACTCATGAAAATGAGCCTCGTATTCAGATACTGATAACGAACCTTCCTCTAGCCTGTCAAACTCATCTCTGCACTGATCGCGAAGGCTATACGGCACAAACCTCTCAAGGAACACCTCAGTGAATTGTTCCCAACCCATCATAGGAGAACCGGCAGGCTTGCAAGCAAGAACTGATCTCCACCACTCCTTTGCCACTCCCCAAAACTAGTAGGAAGTGTAAGACACTCCATGTGCCTCTATAATACCCAGATTTAGCAACCTGTTCTGGCAATCAGTCAAGAAATCATAGGCCTTCTCCCCCAGTGTACACTCGAACCTGGGAGGTGCCAATCTCACAAACCTCTCAAAACTCTTCTGCTAAGACACTGACATGGCTGCACTAGTAGAAACTGATGGGGCTACAAATCTCAGAGGTGCAATAGAGGGCACCAGAGAAGAACCAGGAGTTTGAAACCCCACACTAGGCCCCTGAGTTGTCGAGGTAGTACCAAATGTATTAAAGGAGCCTGAAGTTCCCGAAAGAATACCAGGAGTAGGGGCACTATCCAATCCAGCCAATAACTAGACAAGCAACTCCTGGAGCGCCAGGGTACTGTCAGGAAATAAAGGAGGCTGGGTGGGCCTCTGCTTCTCAGCCTGCTGCTCAAAATCATCCTCATGCTCATTTATAGGCTTAAGTGATGCCTCCCTAGTCTGTCCTTGAGCGGGTGCTGCTCCTCTCGCTCGACCATGATCCCTACCTCCTCTGTGTCCCATGCCTCACCCATGGACTAGGGCTTGGGCAGCAGGTACGGCCTTACCCTCGGTGACTCTTGCTCTAGTCCTCACCATCTGCGCAGAAAAAATAGATTAGAGGTATACAACACTTTGATGTGAATGAATTACATGAAAGGAATCAATGAAAGGAATTTCTCTTAGTAAGTATCTTGTAGCCTCTCGAAGATAAGTACGAACGTCTACGTACTGATCGGAAAGACTCTACTAGACACCCTGCTCTTTAACTTATAAGACTGGAGAACCTAGCGCTCTAATACTAATTTGTAATGACCCAAAAACCGAGGTCATGATGAAACACATCCCAAAACCACCCTGATGTGTAAGCCGAACAATAAAACACATACGACACTCCCAAAGAGGAAGTCAAGCCACAACTGAAAAGAAGAGAATAACAATGAAGATTTTCCCAAAACCTGGTGTCATAAGTGTAAAGAGCATCTAAAACAATCCCTGAATATAAGTACATCATAAGTCTCCGAATAATAGTAAAGACTGAAATGGAAGATTGAGTTAATGGCGATCCGGAGCATAGGATATCACCACTACTCCAAAATGAGCCTGCTCGCTAGGTAATCAACCACCACGAGGAGTACCTTGACTAGAATATACATCAAAAGGGATACAGAAGTAGGGGTGAGTACAATTCACATGGACTTAGTAGGTTTGACCGACTGAGTATAAGGAATTAATCAAACTTATGAAATAAACAAAGGAATGCTTCCAACCTCATACAGAAAAGTCCCACTTCGGCATCGGTGCCTCTAGTTTATATAGAACAGCACGAGTAAAGTAAACACATAAGTCAATGTAATATCAAAGATCATTAGATAAGATAAAACACAAAGATCGATGCAATGCAATGAGATGATACAATGATGTGGTGGTACGGTGGAATCAAGGATGTCGCACAACCTGTCGTATATAACATGTCTAGCTAAGGCTTCCAGACAAGGACCCATGGGGAACTCGCAGTCCATATACCATATCACAATCTCAAAATCTCATCAACTTGCCACCTAGCTTGTGGTCAAGGATATAAAAAGTGTCTTATTTTATTTCTCAAAAAGAATCTCCACATTTCTTAACTTCCTGAGATCAATGATATGATGAATAAGGATGAATGCATCACAACACATATGGCATGGAGGCAATAATTAACTCAACATGTAATGAAAGGTTCAAAGTTCTCTAAACTCGACCAAATCATGTTAAACACCCTCATATAAAAATAATTGGAAAGAGTTCATTTGAAATAAATGAGCACCATTTAGAAAAGCATTTCATTTATCAAAGTATGCTAAAATCCCCAACTCAACCCCTCTCTTGGGCATTGCAAATCAAGTAGTATTACAAGCCTCTCTCACAGGCAACTCATGAATCACATTCTTACAAAGCAAATAGAGTAACAAATAAGGCCCCCACACAGGCTAAACTGTACAAATAAACCCCCACACAGGCCACATAATATAATAAAGCCCCCACACGAGCATCACAATATACTCAAGCCCCCACACGGGTATCATAATATAATCAACAATCCCAAATTATATTACGATCCCATCCCAAAGCCTATGTAATAAAAACAATCAATTACCCAATCCCAATCTCAAAGAAGAATAGCCAAACCTACCTCGAAGGCCGAAAACTTCACCCGAACACTCTATCGGAGCTTTAACCTCAAATACCAACTCCGAAACGATCCCCAACTATCAAGAATGGAAATAATTCATCAAAAGGAGTTCAACGATACCCATATTGCAAGGTTTAAGAACCCGGGTTAAAATCATCCAAAAATTTCCTCAAAAATGAAAAAGGCAAAACTGGAATTTTAGTTGAAAATCACGTTCTACACATCAAGAGGAGTTTGTGGTTGAAAAACCCATTAAAATAGAGTAGGAAACAGATTTGAAATCATGAAATTACTAGTTTTGAAATTTAGGGGGAAAACCCCAAAACCCACATTGAGATCTTGAATTTTAAAGAGCTTTGGAAGATAAAATCTTTAGGAAATGATTTTAAAATGATAAAGAGACTTAGAGCCCGTTTGGATTGGCTTAAAATAAGTAACTTTTAAAAAGTTACTTTAAAGTCATTTTAAAAATAAATAGTTATGTGTTTTTGATGTGTTTGGCAAAAAAGTGTTGAAAGTCACTTTTTTATTAAAATGTCTGAAATACCCTTAAATTTGTTAACATTAAAAAAGAATTAAGGGTAAAAAAGTAATATACTTGGTCAAAGTAGAATGATTTATAAGTGAGAAAAATAAAGTAGGGGGCACCCTACTTTTAACTTTTAACTTATTTTAAGTTACTTTTGACTATTTTAAGTTATTCTTTAATTGTGAAACATTCTAATAAGTCAAAAACTGATTTAAAAGTTAGTTTGACCAACCTAAAATCCCATCCAAACGGGCTCTTACTCCAATGAATTTCCTCAAAAAGATTGCTTCAAAATTTTTTCTCCTAAGCTCCAATTGTGTAAAAATGGTGGAAATGACAAAAAGGAGGAAAGCCAAAATATGGACTATTTTCATCCTTAAAGGGCGCGTTGACCGCGTGACCACGCGTTGACCGTTGTCAACTTGCACCAACACTATTTAAAACATGTTTTAACCCTCGAAACTCATTCAGAATTCTATACACATGAACCAATAGTGCAAATTGATCAGAAAATATGTTTCGGAGTCAATGGAATCGTCGAATTTCCGAAAAATGATTGTTATGACCAAAATAGCCCTACGGACCTCTTTTAGGCCTAAAATTCAACTTTGAGCCTAAATACCAAAAATGAATTATAAGGTCTCGGGACTCTAACAAACCATCCTACTACACCAAACTCGACGTTCAAGATGCAATGGAACTGACAGAATCACCATCCGAAACTGGGATCTCAGAATGTTCACTAAAGTCAACTATCTCCTTAAAAACTCCACCCAAGGTCTCAAAATTACTAAAATCCCTACCGATCATATCGAGGACCATACCAACCACTCCCAGAACACAAACAAAGCATGAAACCGCTAAGGGGAAAGGGAAAAATGGTCATTTCACATAAAAAGGTAATTTCACAAGAATTGGGACATTATATGTTCTTGTGAAGGTTTTGAGCCGTTGTTTTGTGCATCCTAGCTACTGATTGCTCACAAACTCACCGAGCTCGGAGCTTGCAGGATTGTGGTGGTTGAAGCTCACTGGTTTGGGCTGTAAGGGAGAGAGGAAAGGGGTTGTTTGGTGGTGGGTTTTGGGTGTGTGAGCTGTTGGTTTGAGTCGGCTGTTTTGGAGGAAAATGGGAGAGAAAAGATTAGGGTTTTTTCTTTTTGGAAATTCTTTATCCCAATCTTAAAATGTTATCCACTGCCATGTAACTTTGTCAACAAGTAATGAATTAAATAGGAAATGTAAAAACTACCTTTGTAGAATACCATAGCCTTAAAACCGTGGGCCAAAACTACTACTTATTGAAATATCTGTGTATGCAATTTTTATCCGTATTTAAATGTATTTCTAGACTGTATTAAAAACATCAAAATGAATATTAATAAAAGTAAAAAATAAAATATATATTAACAAATGCAACGAATAAAATGAATGGCATGTAAATACGTAATTTAATAAAAAATAATAATTTAATCAAACTGAACAAATATTTTAACATATTTAACCGAATGTGATAAAAATAATGTAATCAAAATTAATTGATAAAAATTATAAAATTTTGAGAAATAAGGATAACTATCGGTAAATTTATTTAAAATTATAAAAATGTATTTTGAAATATTAAATGAATAAAACTTAAAAGTTATGAATTTTGAAATGTTAGGCCAAAATTGGGTGTCAACAGTAAGAGCGAGAATGCTCATGAGTTCTTGACCTTGTGCCATGAGATGCTTGAGGCAGTGGGTATGGTGGATGCTCATCAAGTCCGATTTGTTGCACTTTAGCCTCATAGACGTGTCAGAGAGTGGTGGAGGATTTTGTGAGGTCTAGACCAGCTAGATCTCCCCCGGCAAAGTTGGATGTGTTCTCTAGTGCTTTCCAGGATCGCTTCATTCCTTGGAGCATGAGGGAGGAGAGTCGACTAAGGTTAGAGGGTTTGAGACAGGGCAGTTTATCTGTGACTGAGTATGAGGTCCGTTTCTGTGAGCTTTCTAGACATGCTATGGCTATTTCCCCGGATGAGACAGAGAAAGTTCATAGGTTTGTGAGAGGGTTGACTTTCTCCATCAGAGGATCCAGAGAGGGGCTTCCTTCCAATCCATTGTGAGTACCGCCAAGGAGGTGAAGTTGATCATTATAGATAAGTTTGGGGAGCCCAAAAGGGCTCGATCGTCTGATATATTTTCTGGTGCCTCATCTAGAGATAGAGGATCGCACAGAGGTAGTAGCTCTTTTCAGCGTTGTGGGTGGGTTCATGCATCTATGCCAGAAATTGAGAGTGGGCAGTCATCTTGATAGTCTTATGGTTCAGGCCAAGGTAGCCATGGTAGTTCATCTAGTTTGCAGCAACAGTTATCTGTGCCAAGGTCTTGTTTTAATTGTGGGGATCTGGGTCATCTGATGCGACTATGTCCTCCTTACTTATTCAGGACCTAGCATTCTTATTTAGCTGCTCCAACTAGAGGTTCAGCACATCCAGCCAGGGGTCGAGGTAGAGGTTAGCCCGGTAGAGGTGGCAAGACTTCTGGTAGGGGTGCTCCAGCTTGGCAGGGTGGAGATAGGGGTTCTACTCATGCTGCAAGTGTCCGAGAGGGCTAGTGTTATGCTTTTCCAAGGAGGCCTGTGGCCGAAACTTCTGATGTTGTGATCACAGGTATCGTCCCAGTTTGCCATCGATATGCGTCTGTATTGTTTGATCCGGGGTCTATTTTCTCGTATGTATCTACCTATTTTGCTGTTGGATTTGATATGATGTCTAATTACATGCCTGTGCTTATTTATGTTTCTACACCAGTGGGTGAGTCCTTAGTGGTGGATCGAGTGTATTGATCCTGTCTTATTTCTTTGGCCAGGTATGATACTAGTGTAGACCTGATCATTCTGGGGATGGTAGACTTTGATATTATGTTGGGTATGGATTGGATTTCTCCACATCATGCTATTCTTAATTGTTATGCTAAGACAGTGACCTTATAGCCATGTCGAGTGTCCCAAGAATTGAGTGGACGGTTGCTAGTGGTTCCTACCCTAGCAAAGTTATCTCGGTCATTCAAGTTCAGAGATTGGTTGATAGAGGTTGTTTGTCCTATTTGGCCTTCATGCTGGATACTAGTGTTGAGCCACCTCCCATGGGTTCCCTGTAGTTCGAGAGTTTTCAGATGTGTTTCCTACTGACCTTCCAAGTGTTCCTCCGGATATGGATATTGATTTTGCGATTAACTTGGATCTGGGCACCAAGCCCATCTCTATACCTCCTTATCGTATGGCTTCAGCTGAGTTGAAGGAATTGAAAAAGCAGTTGCAGGATTTGTTGAGCAAAGGGTTTATTTTCCCTAGTATTTCCCATGGGGTGCGCTTGTGTTGTTTGTGCGGAAGAAAAATGGATCCATGAGTATGTGTATTGATTATCAGTAGTTGAACAAAGTGATAGTGAAGAAAAAATATCGTCTTCCTCATATTGATGATTTTTTTGATCAACTTGAGGGTGCATCTCTATTTTCTAAGATTGATTTGAGGTCTGGTTATCATCAGCTGAAGACTAGGGCACTCGTTATGGGCACTATGAGTTTCTTGTGATGTCTTTTGGTTTGACTAACTCCCGTGCAACATTCATAGAGTTGATGAATGGGGTGTTCTGACTTTATCTTGATTTATTTGTTATAATTTTCATTGATGATATTTTAGTGTACTCCAAGACTGAGGAAGATCACGATTGATATTTGAGAGTGGTACTCAGAGATTCAGTGTAGAGAAGCTTTATGCCAAATTCTTAAAGTACACGTTTTGGCTTGATTCCGTGGAATTTTTGGGACACGTGGTGTCCAAGGAGGGTATTCAGGTAGATCCAAGTAAGATCGAGGCAGTGAAGGGTTGGACCAGACCTACGTCAATTACTGAAATCTAGAGTTTTGTAGGACTTACAGACTATTACAGGTGATTTTTTCAGAGCTTCTCCACCATTCCATCTCCTTTGACGAGATTGACTCGATAAAGTGTGAGCTTCCAGTGGTCTAATGAGTATAAGGAGAGCTTTCAAAATCTCAAGACCTTGTTGATTTTGACTCCTATTTTGACTTTACTCGAGGAGGGTGTGGACTTCACTATTTATTACGATGCTTCTAGAGCTGGGTTAGGAGGTGTTCTGATGCAGATGGGTAAGGTGATCACCTATGCTTATACATAGTTGAAGACCCATGAAAGGAACTACCCTACCCATGATATAGAGTTGGCAGCCATAGTGTTTCTGCTTAAGCTATGGCGATATTATCTGTATGGGGTTCATTGTGAGGTCTTCACGGATCATCGAAGCCTTTAGTGCATCTTCAAATAGAGGGATCTAAACTTGAGGAAGCATAGATGGCTTGAGCTACTGAAGGACTACGACATAACCATCATTTATCATCCAGGGAAGGCCAATGTGGTAGCCGTTGCTTTGAGTAGGAAGACTTATAGCATGGGAAGTCATGCCTCTATGAGTGTGGAGAAGAGACCATTGTCTAGAGATGTTCAGAGGTTAACCAACAGTCTCATCTGGGAGACAACTGGTTTGATTGCTTTTATTGAGGCTCGTTCTTCCTTAGTTGAGCAGATTCATGAGCGTCGGTGTGATGACGAGATGCTATGTCTCATTCAAGACAAGGTGATGAGAGGAGAAGCCAAGGAGGCTGCCCTTGATTCTGACGTGTCTTAAGGATTGGGGGCAGGATATGTGTGCCTAAGGTGGGTGAGTTGATTATATTGTTCTCAATATTAAATCCATCCGGTGGTAGAAAAGATATATCATGATATGAGCCAACACTATTGGTGATGTGGGATTAAGAGGGATATTGTAGATTTTGTTTTGTCATATTTGACTTTCCAATAGGTCAAGTGTGAGCACCAGCAGCCTTGAGGTATATTTCAGAGGATGCCTATTCTTACTTGGAAATGAAAACGGGTCACAATGAACTATTTTTGAGGAATACCTACCATCGTGGATGGTTATGACTCCATTTAGGTGGTTGCTGATAGGTTGACCAAGTCCGCCCATTTTATCCCGACTCAAGTGAAGTATACGACGGAGAAGTTAGCTGAGCTTTATATCAGTCAGATAGTGTGACTGCATGGGGTCCTAGTTTCTATTTTCTCTGATCGAGGTTCTATGTTCACTTCCCATTTCTAGAAAGCATTGTAGCATGGTTTGGGTACTTGGTTAGATATGAGTACAGCCTTCCATCCTCGGATAGATGGTCGGTCTAACCGAACGATTCACGTGTTGGAGGACATGCTTCAAGCTTGTGTTATCAATTTTGGTACTAGATGGGATCGACATTTGCCCTTAGTAGAGTTTGCTTATAATAACAATGACTATTCCAGTATCCAGATGACTCCATTTGAGGTGTTGTATGGTAGACAGTGTAGATCTCCGATTGGATGGTTTGATTCAATTAAGATGGACTCATTAGATAAAGACATGCTCAGAGATGCTATGGATCGGGTTCGTATGATCCAGGGTAGACTGGTGACAGCCCAGAGTAGACAAAAGAACCATGCAGATTGGAGAGTTTAAGCTCAAGTGTTCATGGAGGGTGATCATGTTTTGCTTCGAGTGTCACCCATGAAGGGTGTGATGAGGTTCAGAAATGTAACAGCCCGAAAAATTTCAAAGTTAGAGAAAGAACAGATGTAAAATCAATAGAACCTCCCTTAGAAACTAGATCTAGATCTTTAATATCTTTTTGCATATTGTTTTATTATCATGGTTTGATCATGCTTGATATATCTATTTATAATTCTGATATATTTTGTTCTGTAAGTCCTTAAGACAGTATTTTTTTTAAATCATGGATAATAATCAACATATTTTAAATAGTGTTAATTTATCCTCTCAAGCAACAAAGATTGCTAAATTAGAAAATGATCTTCAAAACTGGAATATACCAGAAGAACCTTTTAAAGCTATTTATCACATAGGTAAATTTAATTTATTTACTAATCACAATATTAAAACTTGTGAATCAACTGTTGCTATTAATAATTCTTTAGAAATTATTCGTTTGTTAAATGCTAACGATATTAATCGTTATAAAAATAAATTCAATTATTTGCATATTGGTTTAGTGCAAGTTGCTGTTAAGCCCCTGTTCAGGAAAGGCTTAGATATTCCTATTTGTGTCCTCCTTAGAGATGACAGATTTCTTAATTTCGATGACTCTCTTTCAGGTGTCCTTCAAAGTAACCTTGCCGATGGCCCGGTTTATTTTAATTGTTATCCGAATTTTTCAATAGACATTAATGATCCTAATGTCATGGATTCATTGACATTAAATGTCAAAACAAAAAATTTAAATAGCAAAGCCAATACTCGGGAGATAGCGATTATCTATAGATTATATTATCGGCTTATGTCTACTACTCTAGCACCGAAGGCTCGGATTGAGAGCCAAAAGGGTGTTACCATGCTCATGGAGGTCAATCATGCGCATAGTTCCATTTTTGTCCCTAGACTCGTTAACTGGAATGATATCCTTTCTAATGACGAATGGCACTTCGATGCTATTACTCAACCTTCCTCTTCTCGTTCTGAAAAATCTCGTATTGAAAGGGTAATTCAATACCCTGATGGGTCTATAGACCTGAAGTTTCTAGAAAATCCTCTGTCTAGAACAAACTCTCTCAGAAGAGCTTCTTGTTCATCTGTCCCTTCGAGGCCCGCTCCCAAACCTCCTTCTTCGTCTAAAACCCCGGAGGATGATGATGAAGACAAGCTGGTCCAAAGAGATAACAGCAAAGGAAAAGTTACAGGAGTAGATTTTTCGGGAAATATCCCTAAAGTTTATTATCAGGACGTCCCTACTAGTCCTACGGCTAGTGAAATGGAACCTCCTAAAGATAAAAAGGAATCCACACCAGGATGGGTTCAAATGATTAAGTCAAGAGAAGATTTTACTCCTGATCCCCAGATCCTTCAAAAAGCTTGGACGCATTCCAACAATCAAACTAACAGAGATTGGTATGTTGCCACATATACTCTCAAAGAAAGAGAAAAGTTTGCCAGTTCTTGGATGGCTGATATGAAAAGAATTCGATGTGAAATTGACTTCTTTAAGTGGTTTGAAATGACTGGTAAGATTGATGATAAAAAGGAATCTCTTAAAGTTATCATCAACAAGTGGTATACCACTAATAACAAAGTGATTGAAACAGTTACTCCTCCTCTTGAAGGAATCAATATTCCTATTGCAGGCACTATAATAAAAGCCTCCCCTTTCAAAACCACAGCCACTGAAAAATCCACTGCTCTTCTATCCACCAAAGACCTAGATAGAATTGTAGAACAAAACAATTATACTAACCAAATTCTTCATGTCGTTTCTAGACAAATTGAAGACTCTAAAGAAAAAACCTCTTTTTCAGGAAGGCCTATTCCTTTATCCTCTTCCCAAAACAGTCAGATAGACTCTAATCCAGTCTTCAAAATCAATGAATTCTCCAGAAAAAACTATCCAAAAATTAAAGATACTTTTGATATCTCAGATAACATTTTGGATAAGATCAATGAGAAATTAGCCAACTTCAAAATATCCGAAAAAGATGGTAAGAAAGTTGCTACTATTCAAGAAAATCTTGTCCAAAGACTTTCCAATGATAGGTACCATAATCGGAAAAACTATCATAAAAGACCCACTTTTCCAGACCTTCAATACGAAGAAAATGCTTTTCTCTCTACTTCTTCTCATGAGGGAAGTAGTATAACAGAATGGAATATTGATGGCCTTGCAGAACATCAAATCTACAATAAGCTCCATGAAATGGGTGTTGCTATCACCGCTTATAAAATAAGAAATGCTACTGATAAGGAAGCATCTGCCATGATTGTTGCAGGATTCACTGGAATGTTAAAACATTGGTGGGACAATTATTTCTCTGAAGAAACTAAGCAAATTATTTATGATGCTTATTCTACTGAGACAGTGATTAAAATGGAAGGAAACAATGAGGTTCCTACTGAAGTTACCAGAGAGGATGCTTGTGCTACTCTCCTTTATCATATAGCTAAGCATTTCATTGGTGAGCCCAAGTTATTTCAGGATAGGAGTCTCCAAATCCTCAACAATATTAGTTGTCCATCATTAGATGATTTTACTTGGTATAAATATAATTTTATGTAGAAAGTAATGATCAGACCAGATTGTAATCTGGATTTTTGGAAAGAAAGATTTGTAAGTAGTCTTCCGCCTCTCTTTGCTGATAAGGTAAGGACAAAAATTAGAGATAGAAATGATGGAAAAATCCCATATAGTCAAATGACTTATGGAGATTTAATCAGTGTTATAAATACTGTTGGATTAGAACTTTGTACAGATATTAAGTTGAAACATCAACTTAAGAAAGAAAGATCTTCGTCGAGAAGAGAATTAGGAAGTTTCTGTCAAGACTTCGGTTTTGTTTCACTAACTCCTCCTTCAAGTAAAATAAGAAAAGATAACAAGGAGTTGAAGAAAGTTCATCGCAGTAAGTCAAGAAGAACTTCTGAAAAGGATTACAAAAAATCTTTCAAAAGGAATAGGAAACACAAAGGATTTAAGAAATCCAAAGAGGATGTATGCTGGACATGCGGCAAAACTGGATATAAAGCTAATGAATGCAGGTCTGGTAAGCAGAAGAGAGTCAACAGTCTTGAAATAGATGAAGCTACCAAAGAAAAGCTCTTTTCTATTCTTGAAGAACCCTTATCTGATTCTTCAAACAACTCTGCTGAGTATAGTGACGAAGAAAATATCAACGTCGACTATGATTCAGACTCTAGCCAATCAGGAAAAGATTGTAACTGCACAGAAGCTTTCTGTGTTTGTGAAAATATTCCTCAAATCAGAGTCCTCAGTAATGACTCTAAAGAAACTCTCTTTGACATTATTCAATATATTGATAATGATGAATCAAGAAAAAAATATCTTGTAGAACTCAAGAATCTCATTCTCAACCAAAAGGAAAAGCCTAAAGCTCGTACTATGGTTGAACCTTTCAGTATGAAACAAATCATGAATAGGTTCGAAAGCAATGTAGAACCAACTATTTCTGATCTTCATCGAGAAGTCAAAACCCTCAAAGAAGAAATCAAAGACATCAAATCTAGACTTGGAAAAGTCGAAACCGATGTCATAGCTGAGAAAATCCTCAAAGAGATTGCTGACCAAGACTCAGAAGCTGAAAATCTCTTTGGTAAGGATAGATTAGAATATCCTCCTTTTGAAATAGATAATTCTGTCAAGCAAAATCTTGACCTTACATCTGATATACCGACTACTTCCAGTCCAGGTATTACTGTTATCTCTTCTATTAGACCTCAGAGTCATCATATACCTGTTAAGATTGTTGTTAATAAAGATTTTGTTATTAGCAAAATTGCTTTACTTGACAGCGGTGCAGATAGAAATTGCATAGTTAAAGGTATTGTTCCAACTAAGTATTTGGCAAAAACTTCTTCTAAATTATATTCTGCTACTGGAGAATTACTTAAAATTAATTACAAACTATCCAAAGCTCATATTTGTAACAATAACATTTGTTTAACAAACGATTTTATTATTACTAAAGATATAAATGAAGATATCATTCTTGGCATTCCATTTATCACTCATATTGGTTTTACATCTGTTCTTTCTCTAGAGTTATCTTGGCTACGGGATCACCATACAAGGTCTAAACGCTCTCCTAGCTTGACGACCTATTCATTTCGGCTTGACAACGTATGAACCGGGTATTATTCGGTTACCTCACACACTTAGAGAAGAATGAACACCTCACACCAATTATAGAAACAAGATTAAGAACAAAATATCAATTAACAAATTGAAATATTAAAATAGTTTAATCAAAGCTTAAAATATCAATTCATAAACTGAGATAAATTTTGTCATGCCCCAGACAGTATATTTTTCATAAACTGCCAATGAGAATCTGAACGCTTGGGACTTCGAATCACCAAAAATCGATAAAAGATAAGGGAGACATGAATTTCCAAAGTTTTCTCCAAATGAGTCTCGACCTCACCTTTAAAAATGGTGGGTAATGTTGACCTATTTCGAAATAATTTATCTCTTCTGTATTTTTCGTAAATTTAATAACCGGATGTGATGACTATGATTCATCCAGGTCTTATTGTTTTCCATATAATATTATTGTACTATAACTATATAACAACACTATTATTTAAAAATCCTTTAAATTTTTGCATATGTAACAAAAATAGACTTAGACAAAACTTATAAATGTTTTCATTCTAACACAAACACCTAATGATACATTTTAATTGTTTTAGAAAGGTAACCATATAAAGAAACATGAGGTAATTTTTGCTATGTTAAAATGAATTAAGATCTTACATATACTACCATGTAACAATCTAAAAATTCTTTGGGATATCATAGATTTTCACTTAAGATGTTTTAAATGTATCAGTAGCAAATACCTAAAGATATAATAGTAACGGCAAATTTTTTTATTGAAACTTGTCTAATTTTTACTAATTAATGAATATTTTTTGTATACTTGACAAATAATTTGATAGCTACATTAGCATTTTATATGAGAATTTGATTCAACTGTTATTCTGTTTGTGTTTGCCATCATTCCAAGGCTTTTTAAATAAAAAAATTAAATTACATTAAATTGTCTCTTGGTTATCTATTTTAGAATCTAGCCATATAGATATTAATGGTTTAAATGAGTAATGATATAATGCCAAACTAAATCTAATTCAAAATTCAAATTTTGGTCAACTTGCTAAAGAGTACAAGTAATCACAGACTATTCTTTTAGTCGAAAAAAAGAAATGAGATAAAAACACCACCCATAACGTTTGACACAAATATGAAGTACAACAGACATGAATACTGAAACCACAAAAAGGACTTAAAACATAAACTTAAATGAAAAATAAGTATTGCAATAAACATTAAATGAAGACGATAACAAAACAAAACAAACCAACAAAGCCCCAACCTATGGTCCCTCAAAAATCTAAATTCGAATCTCTAAGGCAAGCTACTCGACCTCTTGATCTTCATTCTCCTTCTCACGCATCCAATCTTCAGTAACGCAACTAGAACTCCCGCTGGATGAGGGAACACCTCATCGCAGTACCTGCATTGAAAATACCAGATACCTGAAGGCCTCGTTGTGAGGCCTTGGTTAGACATTTTGCTTGTTGATTGTTGTTGATGCATTTTACCTAAAATATTGTTTTTGGTGAATTTGATAATGAGTTGGTGAGGATTGAAGAAAAGTCCATTGAAATATATAGGATCGGAAGTTCAAAAACATGGTAACAATGTTTGCACAAGTATGGTAATAAGTTAAATGTATTGATTATAGTCAAAGGGTAATTCAAGATATTTCTTAAAAAACAATTCAGTGATGACCTGTTTTAAATTTTATAAACCCCAAATGAAATGTTTTTCCCGCTTCCTCTTCTTTTTATCTATTTTGCTTATAAGACTCAAAACAAAAAATTTTAATCTCAAATAAGATTTTTTATTTACTTCTCATTAATTATTATTATTATTATTATTATTAATAATAATAATAATAATAATACTATTATTATTATAATTCTATTTCTGAACAAATCTGACCTGTTATACATTATTTTTAATTTTTTAACAAAGGAAAATAACATTAAATCTCACTTTCTTATACTTATCCTCAAATATCACCACGAATTCAAACAAAGAACAACTAGAGCTAGATAAGCACATTTTAATATAAATATGACCAAGTTCATACAAAATAATTAACTTTAAAAGTTGATTTTAATACTATCTCAATTTTTATACCATTTATGGCTTGTGAATAGTTAGTTATTTTTGTAAATTGAATAAATATAATTCCTCTAAAAGTATGTTATTTTGTTTCTATTAAGGGGTTAAGGGTGTCAGCGATTCTGTTCATTTTTTATTTTCACTTTAAAAATGAAATGAAATAGGCTTAAATGTACAAACTAAAAAGATCAATGAAATCAGAAGTCAGGTTTGATCCTCTTTCAAAATTTAATTTTTCAAGTTTTTTCTTGGCAGATGAAATACAAATTTGATTTATTCAAATACAAAATCATTAATTCAGTCAAATAAGAGCTACAATTAAAATTAACTTTCACATGTTAATATATGAACTTAGTAATATTAGCCAAAATTATATTTAATATTTAAAATGTTTTTCAAATAAAATTATTTTTCACTATCCAAAGGAACAGGAGAAAAGAAAATTTTGTAAAAAATATTTTGGTGATAGCCAACACCCTAATAATTGTAGTTTTCTTCGTAAGGGATTATTTTTAAAATTTTGGAGGGAAGCATAGAGTTATAACTTTTAAATGTTTAAGATTTCAAATGACATACTTTCAAGTGCTCTGTTGAATTTTAATATGTACGAGCTGATATTTGAGTTGAAATAGTTGGATTTGATTTTATACACATTATATAAAAAAATCTTATGTAAATTCATAACTAATAATTTGAAATACCTATGCTTAAATTAATCTTCCATCCTAATGTGGAACCGAGGTAAACTTATTATTTTCACATAACATAACATCGATTTTTAAATATCACTCCAATAGAACCACCCTTTACTCTCATATTTGATCTTTGAGGATCAAATTGAATGTATAAAGGGAATTAAGACCTATAAATGAGAATATTCTTTTGACCTAAGTGATTATCCAAGGTATTGAATTTGATTAATATTATAAATCTCTTAGGTGAATACAAAAATATTTAATAAAAATTATATATATAAACTTCCACTTAGTTGTGAAAATATCATGACTTACCTTCAAAAAAGGTGGATATTGTGAATATTCCATATTTTATTTCTAAAGTAGTAAACTTTGAAATTTACTCTCGCAATAATAAATTTAAAATTTACCTTTAAAGTAGCAAATACTCTAAAATATACTCTTGAAGTAGTAAATCTGAAACTTGCTCCCGAGATTATAAATACTCTGAAATTTTGTTTTGAAGTAGTAAGCCTCCAAAAATTACCTTCAAAATAATAAAACTTTGAAAGTTACTCCTGCTGAAGTTGAACTTTAACACTCTTAAAATTACTTCTAAAGTAGTAAAGACTTTGAAATTTACTCCTGAAGTAGTAAGACTTTGAAAGTTACTCCCGATATAGTAGAACTTTGGATTTTACTCTCGAAGTTATAAAATTATAATTTATACTCACGACGTAGTGAAACTTTGATTTTTACTCCCAAGATGATAAAACTTTATACGTTACTTCCAAAGTAGTAGAATTTTAAAATTTACTCCCAAAGTTGTAAAACTTTAACTTTTACTTACGATGTAGTAAAATTTTAATTCTATATGTTATTCCTGAAGTAGTAAACTTTGAAGTTTACTCTCGCAGTAATAAATTTAAAATTTACCTTTAAAGTAGCAAATACTCTAAAATATACTCTTGAAGTAGTAAATCTGAAACTTGCTCCCGAGATTATAAATACTCTGAAATTTTCTTTTGAAGTAGTAAGCCTCCAAAAATTACCTTCAAAATAGTAAAACTTTGAAAGTTACTCGTGATGAAGTTGAACTTTAATACTCTTAAAATTACTTCTAAAGTAGTAAAGACTTTGTAATTTACTCCTGAAGTAGTAAGACTTTGAAAGTTACTCCCGATGTAGTAGAACTTTGGATTTTACTCTCGAAGTTATAAAATTATAATATATACTCACGACGTAGTGAAACTTTGATTTTTACTCCAAGATGATAAAACTTTATATGTTACTTTCGAGGTAGTAGAATTTAAAATTTTACTCCAAAAGTTATAAAACTTTAACATTTACTTACGAAGTAATAAAATTTTAATTTTTACTCTCGAAATGGTAAAACATTAAAATTTACTATCGAATTGGTAAATCATTAAAATTTACTCCACAAGTAGTTCAATTTTAAAATTTCCTTCACTTTACTTTCAAGAAACTTTAAATTTTACTCCTAATGTTGTAATATCTTAATTTATACTCGTGTAGTACAATTAAGAGCTTTTGTTCACGTAAGGTTCAACTTTAAATTTGAACTAGTGAGAATTTAATATTTACTTCATAAATAGTAAGACATTTAGATTTTCTCTAGAAGTAGTAAATGTGACGACCTAAAAAGAATGGATGTGATGACACTCGTCTTATCCCACCAAGACAAGTTAGCCTACACCCAAATATAACGATAAATTGCTGAAATAAGCTATAAGTGAAAGTTTAATAACAAATAATACGGATAACAAGTCAACTTAACTAAATCCCCAAAAACCTAGTTGTCACGTGCACAAGCCTCTAATGTATTACAATGGATTTGAAAGAAAAACACAAGTCTCAAATGATGTTGTTACTAAAGTAGAACAAGATCATAAATAGGAGTAACAAGGTCTGTTGAGATGACAAACAACTACCTCACAAATCTCCACAGAACGCCTTGAAAAAGAAGAGAGTAGAAAGTATCATGAAGATCCGGGGTCGTAACCTACAAAAAATCTAGAAGAAATGGGTGAGTACTAAACCATACAATACTCAGCAAGATAACTTATAAAGACAAGCTAAGGGGATAGAATACGGGTACTCCTTACACCCCAACCGAACCTCCATAATTACAACCTGCATAAAAATCAGTCCAACCTAACAGTTCACAATTTATATAGGACATAGTTCAACCACATCACTTCAACAATTACCGATCAGCAACACACAAGATTAAGTTCACCAATCACAATTTCCACAGAAAAGTACTCATAAGTTTTACAAATGATAAAGATGCACAATACAATGGAATGCAATGTCAAGTATAATGATGCATGTCTAACCTAACGATAGACACTCGCTGTCTCTCAGTCTGGAACCCATGGGGGACATATCTGTCCATGCATCCATTGCGGCGTGTGACATGTCCCTCGATAATAGAATCCATCGTAGCGTGCGACACGTCCTTCGATAATAAATCCCTCGCAGCGTGCGATACGTCCCTCGAATCATAATATCTGTTGCAGCGCGCGACACATCCCTCGAAATGGTACATCCTCTTTAATTTCCTTATTTTCCTCAATTCACATACCACTTATCACAATCAATTCTTAGGACCAATGCAAATGATATGTTCACACAATTAATGAGAAGATGACTATTTCCATAACAATGCACAATTTACAACAACACAATCGTGATACAACATCAACAATAAATCAATAAGCCTTTCAAACCATTCTCAACACATCACACCCAATAATTAATCACATTACCTTTTATTTCCCTTTTTCATCATTAGAATTATTCAACATGGATAAGTCAACCCATCACCAAATCTCATTACTCCCCAACACATACCACAAGAAAATACATGATTCTATACACTTAACAAGAGTTGAGAAATCCACTTGCCTCAATCAATCAAGAATTCACTTCGGGACTTGAGCCTTCCCCTTTCGATGAACTTCCAACTCAAAGCAATCATTTCAAATAAATGACCATAATAAGATTTCAAAACTAATAACATCCATATTACTATATGTCTAGCCTAGACCGAAAAACTTACCCAAACCTAAAATCAAGTTCCTAAATCTTGATGCCAATTAACATGTCAACTCTCATATTTCCAAGTTTCAAGTCTAGGGTTAAGTTCCAATTTCTCCAATGTCATAAATCTAAAAATATTCATATGATATAATACACCTAATATTTAATTATCTATCTTAATTTATCAAAACCTTAAATTATAATGTAACAATGTGAAGAAAAAAAACTAGAATCGGCTGGTTACGTACAATATTCTGTAGACCTAACTATTCTCATAATCATAATTCCTAATACATACTGACCAATTCTTTAATGACAATCATTGAAAATTATTAAATTTTGATAGAAACTAAGAATTGATAAAATAATTAATAATATCAAAGTTGAAGTATCAATTAAATTCTTGACTTTAAATCGGTACTTCCTTCTCTTTCTACCCATCACATACTAATATTTCTCTATTGAGTACTCATGCGGTCAACAATCTCTTTGGTTCTAAGCTTCCGAACCAGCCTATCCAAAATAGCTATAGGTTCCTCCTCGAATGTCAAGTCTGGACCCAACTCAACTGAATCAATAGAAAACACATGGGACTTATCATGCACGTACTTTCGAAGCATGTAGACGTGAAACACAAGATGAACAGCCAACAAACAGGGTGGCAAGGCTAACTTATAGGCCACCTCTCCCACTCAACTCAAAATCTCAAAAGGGCTAATGAATTGAGGGCTAAGCTTGCCCTTCTTTCTGAACCACATCACACCCTTCAGGGATGACACTCTAAGCCAAACATGACCACCCTCCATAAATTCTAAGGATCGAACCCTCTTATCTGCATAACTCTTCTTTCGACTCTAGGCCGTCAATAGTCTACCCTGAATCCTATGGGCTTGCTCCATGGCATATCTAGGCAAATTTGTATCTAATGAGTTCATCTAAGCTTAATCAAACCAACCAATCAGAGATCTACACCGCCTACCATACAACGCCTCAAATGGGGCAATCTGAAAACTAGAGTGATAACTGTTGTTGTAGGCAAACCCTACTAAGGGCAAGTGCTGATCCCAACAAGCACCAAAGTCAATCACATATGCGAGAAGCATGTCTTCTAACACCTGAATCGTCCGCTCGGACTGTCCATTCGTCTATGGGTGTAAAGTCGTACTCATATCAAAAAGAGTACCCAGACCATACTGTAGGGCCTTCCAAAAATGGGAAGTGAACAATGAACCTTGATCAGATACAATAGAAATCGGGATTCCATGTAGTCGCACAATCTGACTGATATAAAGCTCGGCTAACTTCTCCGCCGTATACTTCACTCGAATCGGAATGAAATGGGCAGACTTGGTCAGCCTGTTAACAACAATCCAAATGGAGTCATAACAACCCACTGTGGTAGGCAAACCCACAACAAAGTCCATAGTGATCTGCTCCCACTTCCAAATAGGAATAGGCATCCACTACTAGAAAACTGTAAATTACTTGCGAATTTTACTTGGGGATTATTTCTGCAGAAATTTCGTACGAATTTACATGTGGAAATATGAAATTCCTAAATTCTAGATATTTTTACATGCGAAAATATTTCCCCAGAAAAATTGGTTGGTAAATTTGGCGCCATTTTCTCAAAATTATTTCCTGGGGAATTATTTGGGGCAAATAATTTGTAAGTACCATTTTCATAGGTAAATTCACAAGTAATGAAAAAATATATTTTTTATCTGTTTGCTAGAGGATTCCTAGATAAACTTATTTGAAGATTTAGCTAGGAATAGTTACTTTGGAATTTATCTAGAAATTTTTTTATTAGTGGTATTACCTGGGGATTCATGTTCTACAAATTTTGTTGGGGATTTATTTCTTAGGGATTTACTTGGGAATTTTCTTACTTGAAGAATTACTTGGGGATTTATTGTTGTGAATTTGATTTAGAGATATTTTGAGGGATTCACTTGGGAGTATGCATACTTGAATTTTTGTTTGATATAATTTAACTATAAATGTTTTCTTGAAATCTTAGGATTTTTTAAATTTGGGGTCTTCGAGGAGTATTTCCTTAAAAATATATTTACAAAAATTTAAAATTATAATAATATAAAAATTAAAATGATATTAAAATGAATTTTATTGTCGAATATTTAATCTACTTTTAGTTAAATAAATTACTATACAATGATATCATTCTAATATGGTGTTGAAACATTACCACAAATGACATGATCAATATTTTAAACTTATATATAGTTAATATTTAATCTCACTAAAAACCAATAATGCTATTTTTATTTTGTTTTTTGACTTGAAAGATACAAAACATTAAAATTATATGGATACTTATTATCTAATAGAAAAATAACTATCATAAATATAATTAATTTTTATTTAATGTTATCTTATATTAAATTGTGTATTATTGAATAAGTCAAATACTATTTTTAAGTAGAGAAAAAATTGATTATATAAATTGTTAATGTGAAGTTTAATTATTTCACGACCCAATTTTTCGAGTCATGATGGCGCCTATCAACCCGCCAGTAGGCAAGCAAAGACCCTATCCCGGAACTTAACAGTAATGGAATTGAGGGTGGGATCTAACCTCAACTATGCGAAAGCATAAATAAAGGAACAGATAAAGGAAAGGTGGAAGCGAAACATCTATATACAAAGACAATACCTCCCAGAAACTTGAGGTCACATGTACAGAACTACTAAATGAGTATAACACCCAAAAGTGGACCACAAAAACAAGCTGTCTCAAAAGCAAAAGACAAGACAAAATATATAACAGAAGAAGATAGGTAATCAAGAATGCCATGTGCTCGCCCTCGTCTCTGGAACAGACCGCTTTAGGCTCGAACTCAATGCTGATAACTTGTGCTCAGACCTGCATCATGAAAATAGATGCAGAGTGTACCATGAGTACCAATACAATAGGTACCCAGTAGGCATCATAGGCCGACTGAGCATGAAGGGTAAAAACAGACTGAAAGGATAGAATCTACAATAATAGAGGTCAAGCGAAAATGAAACAAAGCACACGAGCGCATCAGAAGTAAAACTAAGTACAGCTAATCTAAACCTAACTGGACCCCCATAAGCCCAGAAGGTAACTCGTGCACAAGTTTAAATAAAACCCGAACAGACCCCATAAGCCCAGAAGGTACATTTGTGCACAAGTTTAAATAAAACCTGAATAGGCCCCCATAAACCCGACAGGTACACAAAAGAACCATTCTACATAAATGAAGGAAGACCAAAGCCACGAATTGAATCCACCAACAAACTCAACCGAATCAACCAACCAACTCCAACCCGGTCACTAGTCTAACTTTCAAGTCAGGCCGCCGGCCAGACAGAAACTCTCGGGGACCTTACCTAGCTAGTAGAGTGCCAAGGCACGAAACTCTTGCAACCCCAACCCTGAAACGGAACAAGCAGCCAATCCCAAGCCTTAATACTCCACTGACCAATTAGCCCACACTCCTGGGGGCCCTACCCAAGCCAGTAGAGTGCGCCGGTACTCCCGGGGGCCCTACCCAAGCCAGTAGAGTATGCTGGACAACCTAAGTATCTCATATCCAATCGCCCATTTCGCTAATACTCCCCAGGGCCCTACCCAAGCCAGTAGAGTACGCGGGGCCATCCAAATAACTTCAAACATCAGGCCAAGGTGGATCACCATGCACTACCAACCACAGTACCGCCGAACCAATCTTGAAACATCTGATAGCCAGGGAAAAATTACACGCCTCCTGACAACATATCGGCACTACAGAAATGGGGAGAGAAGCTAGAAAGGTACACCACAGAAAGCCCAAACCGAACTCAAACTATAAGACCCGAGTCTTCTATGCCAGTTTACAAGGACCTAGTTATCTGAATCGACGTCGAATACATGCCACAGTCAAACAGGTGCATTGGCCTAAGTTAATACTACTCTATCCTAAACTAAGGCCAAAGACAAGCTACACTACAGTAAGCAGCCAACTAGACAATCCGCATACAGCAACATATAAACAGTCCAACAGATAATCATAAAAGACCGATAAGCAACCCCACCACTAACATGGTACTAACCCCGAAATTAACCTGAAAATCAACCCTAAAGCATGGTTTCTGAGACGAAGAAAAGAAATACTAGAACCCCACCCCAAATTCACACAAATCAGCAAGTATTCACACATTCCAGCTCAATCTAAAGGAAGGGAAGTTGTAACCTACATAAGGGCCGGTTGCGAGCACTCCAAATCACTCAGCCGGAGATTTTCACTTCCTAACGGCCTCAAAATGCTACCACACTATCAAAAATAGAATCACAGCATCAGCATGGTTGTTTAGACAGTAAAATCATCAAAATTGGAGACATACCAATTTCAGTGCCAAAATCAGGAAACGTGGGACCTGCTCCGGATTTTATGGAATTGACTCCGTGAAGAGGTCCCAAATCCTCCCCTGAGCTTGTGTTCCAAAACAGAACACCCCTCGGGCTTGGACCAGCTCCATGCAATAAAAACAAGAAATGCCAAACTTTACACAATTTGCTTAGGATAGCAACTTACGCCTTGAATACATGGAAATCGAGGACCACCCAACACAAACTGATCAACAATCAACGATCAACAAGATTCCGAGCACCTAGGACTTTGAATCACCGGAAACTAACTTAAGATGAGGGAGATATGAATTTTCCAACATTCCATCCAAATGAGCCTCGACCTCAATTTTATAAGCACTGCCAGTCGCTGACCTCCGCGAACGCTGCCAAGGCCCCGTGAACGCGGAAGTAAAACAATCAACACTCCGCGAACGCGGCTTGGGCTCGCGAACGCGGAGAAGGAGATCTCAAACCTCCGCGAACGTGGAGCCAAGCTCACGAACGCAGAGAAGGTTGACCACACCTCCGTGAACGCGGAGCCAATTACACGAACGTGGAGAAGGAATGGGTCTGCAACATCAGCTATGCACCTATTGAGTTTTGGGCATTCCCAAAACTCTGACGGAGTGCTTGAGATTCGTTCGGAACCCCGTGCACGCAAATGAGATATGCTACCCCATCAAATTCGACATTACAGACTCAATGGCGCAGTCAAAATTTCCATACAAGGTCATTTTGACAAATAGTGGGTCCCACACCCAAAGCACCAATTTAGTAACCTTCTACCGAGTGCCTCAGAATTAGATTGAAAGCCTCAAAAAGTGCACGAAGGGTCATTCTAGACCAAACTTGGCATTCCAAAACAAATCGCGCTGACAGAATTCTCATCCAAGCGCTTTTACAAAGAATGTTGCCCAAAGTCAACCTTATGCCAAATTTCAAAGGCTAAAGCGCCAACTGGCCCTAAAGTCACACCGGAAGCCTCGGTACTTGGGCCAATCATGCTTCTATCCTAATTGGCCGCTCCGGAGCCGATGGAACCGTAAGAATTCTCTTCTGAGGTTGTTTACCTGAGGTTATGACCGAAATAAAATTTCCAGGCTTCAAAAGCTCCAAAATTGGAAAACAGGCAAAAAACCCAAACAAACGACCAGACAACCGAACCTACAGTGCCTGCAAGTCATAAATGACTTGGGGTCGCTACAGGAATGCTCTAAATGACAAGAAGAAGGCACAAACACACAAATGACTTGAAGGGTCATTACAACATCCACTACTTAAAGAAAGCTGGGGTGCTACTTCCACATCTCCCACTCGGTCTCCCAGGTAGCCTCCTTGACTAGACGATGCCTCCAATGGACCTTAACCACAGAGTGGCTCTAAAACTCAGCTGCCTCACATCTCTGGCAAAAATAGCAACCGGCTATTCAATGTAGGTTAGACGATCATCCCACTCAACAGCTTCATACTGGAGCACATAGAACTCATCTGGAACATACCGGTGCAGCATCAAAACATGGAAGACTGGATGAATAGCTAAGGATTTTGGAGGTAAAGCTTAACTCATAGGCCACATCACCCACTGCCCGCAAGATCTCAAAAGGCCCAATATACCTGGGGCTAAGCTTGCCTCACCTCCAAAATTGCATCATGCCCTTCTTGAGCTATACAAGGAGGAATACACTATCAGCAACGACAAATCTTAGCGGCCGTCGCTTGCGATCCGCGTAAATCTGCTGTCTACTTTGGGTTGTCTTGAGCAGATCCTAAATCATCCTCACATGCGCTAAGGTCTCCTGAAAAAGATCTATATCACACGGCCTAGGCTCCGTAGACGCAAACCAACCAACTAGAGTACGAAAATGCCTACCATATAAGGCCTCAAACGGGGCCATCTGAATGCTAGAATGGTAGCTGTTGTTGTACGCAAACTCCGCCAAAGATAAGAACTGGTCCCACTGGCCTCCAAAGTCAATAACATAGGCCCGCAACATATCCTCATGAACCTGAATAGTGTGCTCTTACTAGCCATCAGTGTGTGGGTGGAATTCTGTGCTAAGATCCTCACGGGTGCTTAACTCTTCCTAAAATACTCTCCAAAAGCTGGAGGTGAACTATGAACTCTGGTATGAAATAATAAAAACAGGCACCCCATGAAGACGGACCACCTCTTGAATGTAGATACGAGCTAACCTCTCAGCACTGAAAGATGTATGAACTAGAATGAAGTGTACTGAATTGGTCAATCGATCCACGATAACCCAAATGCTGTCAAAACCTCCAGGAGTCCGAGGCAACCCCACAATGAAATCCATGGTGATGCGCTCCCACTTCCACTCAGGAATGGGTAATCTCTGCAACTCACCACCAAGCCTCAAATGTTCGGCCTTCACCTTCTGACAACATAAGCAATGGGAAACATAGTCTGAGATGTCCCTCCTCATACTGCTCCGCCAGTAATGCTGCCTCAAATTGCGATACATCTTAGCGTTGCCCCGATGGATATAATAACTGGAATCATGGGCCTCGATAAGGATTAGCTGTATCAAGTTCCCAACTCTCGGAACAAAAATCTGTCCAGCAAATCTCAAAACCCCATCTAAATCTAAGGTAGCTTGCCCGGCAT
>JAGDQO010002641.1:0-14632 GCA_018342035.1 Solanum appendiculatum
TAGGTAATTAAATATTAGGTGTATTGTATTACTTAAATACCATTAAGGTTATGTTATTCGAAGGAATTAAGACTTAACCTTAGGCTTGAATATAAGAAATAGGAGACTTGGCATATTAATTGACCTCAAGATTAGGAACTTGAATATAGATTTGTGCTTGATTATTTTTGGGATCTAGGCTAGAAATATAGCAATATGGATGTCTATGGATTTGTTTGTTTACGAATATTGTATACTTGATAGATTAGAAACGTTCTGAGGCATTGAGGAAAGAAAAAACATTGGAGAAGTAGCTTGCTTGACTTCGATTCTTCGGTGGAGGTAGTTTATGGTTTATTTTAATTGACCTCAAGATTAGGAACTTGAATATAGATTTGTGCTTGATGATTTTTGGGATCTAGGCTAGAAATATAGCAATATGGATGTCTATGGATTTGTTTGTTTACGAATATTGTATACTTGATAGATTAGAAACGTTCTGAGGCATTGAGGAAAGAAAAAACATTGGAGAAGTAGCTTGCTTGACTTCGATTCTTCGGTGGAGGTAGTTTATGGTTTATTTTATGTGATAGATAGACTCTTAATAGTGATTGATAGTCATTGAGTGATATTGTGAAGTTTTTTATGTACTTGGTTATTGTGGTTCGAATGATTCATGTGTTGTTGTGATTGGTCCATAATCCCAAGACCGCGAAATCTATAATCTTGAACTTGTTTTGTTAAAATGATGCCTTGAATAAAGAAGGCTTAATGAAATATTGATAAGGAAGTGGAAATAGATGATAAATAATGACAAATGAATTAACGATATATTTGGATCGGGTGCTACGAGCCGACACGATATTATTGGATCAGGTGTCACGTTCCGACACGATATTATTGGATCGGGTGTCACGTTTTGACACGGTATTATTGGATCGGGTGTCACGTTCCGACACGGTATTATTGGATCGGGTGTCACATTCCGACATGGTGTTAATGAATCGGCTGTCACGTTCTGACACGGTATTTTGGATCGGGTGTCACGTTCCGACACGGTATTATTGGATCGGGTGTCACGTTCCGACACGATATTATTGGATCGGGTGTCACGTTCCAACACGGTCATATTAAAGGAAAACATATTAAATTAACTTAATGTACTCAATCTCAAAGAACACATTTTCCAAAAGAGCGTGGTGTGGAGGCTTGAGTCCTCATGTGTGTTTTTGATATTGTGGACTGATTGCGTACTTGCTTCGATGTTGTTGTCACTTGATTATGTTGTTTGTTGCTTGCCACTGTCTAAGTGCTATAGTTGATTTTGTGCTATTACTTTAAGCATATTAGTTACTATTTCGAGTCGGCCGATGATATCTCATCAGTACATGTTGCCCTGTACTGATCCCTACTTGTATTGTCCTTCATTTTCCTTTTGTGGAGTGCAACGAGTGTACCATCAACTTTAACTCACCTTCAGCTCTAGCTAGTCTCCAGCATATCAGGTTCCAGGGTTAGCTATTGATTCTAGCTCATGTTGGATTCTCTTAGTTATGGCATGATGTCCATAGTTTTCGGACACAAACTAGTTTGATGATCTATTTTGGTGTATTTGATACTCTTAGACTTGACATTTTGAGAGTAGATGTCCTTGATGTGATGGCTTTCAGGTTTTGGGGATAATATGTAATAGACTCTAGATGATTTTTATTATTTACTTTAATAAGATTTGAGCTTCCGCATTATGGTTTATATTTCGTAAGTTAAACAACAACTATAAGTTGGGGTTGAATTTGTTGGTTCACCCACCTAAGAGATTAAGTGTGGGTGCCACTCATGACTCGTTTTGGGTCGTGACACTTAGATTGGTGACACATGACACAAGTTTAATTTAATGGACAAGATTTAATTAATTAAAATAAATCCTTAATCATAGTTAAAATAATTAATTACTTTCATATATTTTCTCTCAATTTTTTTTTATAATCCACAAGTCTAGATCTACATTATATTTTTCCTAAATATATATTTTTTAAAAATTCATTCTTGCCTGGAGTAAATTTCCTAAATATATAAATACGAATAATTACATATCAATCGTTTTACCTTCATTTATTCATTATAAATTTGAATTAATTTAATTAGAGATTATCAAATATAGAACAATTGAAAAATTATTGTACTTTAAAAAATGTTGTTTACCTTTAAGATTGATAGTTTTTCTTATAGGTTGAATAGTTGTTTTTGCAAGGAGTACTATCATATAAAAATATATAAATAAAATTATATTCATAGAAATAGTAAAGTTGCATAAAATAATTCATCAGTAATAAGTTGCCGAATATGTATTGCAGAAGGAGAGTTAATTTGATTATATTATAATGAGTAAATAAGACAAAGTGATTAGATGTGTAGGTACGTAATACTTACATTCATATATTTACAAAATTTACTCAAGACAAAAAGAAATAATTAAAATATAAATTTACAAGAATATAATGTAAATTTAGAATTGTAAGATTGTAAAAATCTTTTGGGAGAAAATGTATGGAAGTAATTAATTATTCTAACCATGGTTAGAGTTTCATTTTAATCAATTAAATCTTAGCCATTAAATTAAACTTATGCCATGTGTCACTAATCCTAATAGGAACTTGGGGACAATGGAGAGAAAGAAAATATAGAGCAGCCGGATCCATAGATACACATATGTACCTCCTCAAAGCTGCCCCGTTTGCATTTGCACCCTCTTTCCATGGTGTACGCAAGAATTTTTATAAGCAGTGTCATATTTTAATTTAAAAAAAAACTATTATGTCATATTAAAAATAGAATACAATATAAATAAATTACAACTCATGTATATATCACTTAGCTCGATGAATTTTCATTTTTGAAATGGATTCAAATAACCTCGTTAAAAGTAAACTCCCTCCATCCATCTTTACCTGTCTATGTTTGACTTGACTCACCCCTTAACAAATAATAAACAAAGGGGTATTTTACTATATCACTCTTATTAATTATAAGTCATCGATCTAAATATTGAAAAATGAATAGTGTTTAATTGCAAGGGTAAAGTAGACACAAAATGGTCGATTATCTCTCAATTATCCAAAATGGAGAAATAAAGTTGGACAACTATTTTTAGTATATTTGACAAACAAAGATACAAAGATGGACGGAGGAAATACCAAACACTTTTTTCTTGAAATGAAAGGAGTATGTATATATAAGGTACCAAACAATTACTAAAAGTTCATTATTTATCTAATTCAATAAATCAAACTTAGCTAATTTCATTGATGAGAGAGGGAAGAGGAAAGGAAAAAAAATATAAAACAACCACTGAGGACAATCTTAATCTTGTCGCATTGATCTTATTTTGGCTGGTTGGTTCAAAATTTTGTTAATTCCAAAGTATTGAACTCTGGACCTCAAGTTGAAAATTGAGCAGCAATGTCACTTGTGGCAAGCAATGTCACGTTATTGTATTTATCCGTTTATTTATTTTTGCCTTTTGATTATATATATGTATTTAATAATATTTTTCACCGAAGTCGTGTCACGTGACACCCCTTACTACAACGTAAATCCCTTTTTTTTTTAGATCTATATTATATTAAAATCATGAAGTCCTTATAAATGTTTATTAAACTTTTATCCTTCATAAAAAGACACTTCAATTGATAAAATTATCATTTACTATTTTTCTCAAATTATTAATTAATTTATCTTTATATTATTTAAAATTAAGGAGTCATAAAATATATGGTAAGAAGAAAATGTACGGTGAGAGTTATTAGGAAAATTAATAAGTAAGGAATCCTAAAATATATAGTAAGAGAAAAATATATGGTAAGAGATAGTAGAAAAATTAATTATTAAGGAGTCATAAAATATATGGTAAGAGGAACATGTATGATGAGAAACATTAGGAGAATTAATAATTAAAGAATCCTAAAATATATGGTAAAAGGTATTAAAAAAATTAAGAAAAAATATATGGTAAGAGATATTATGAAAATTAATAATTGTGTAGTCAATTAAGGAGTCTTAAAATATATGGTAAGAGGAAAATGTATGATGAGATATATTAGGAAAATTAATAGTTAAGGAGTCATAAAATATCTGGTATGAAGAAAATGTATGGTAAGAAATATTAAAAAAATTAATGATTAAGATCTTAAAATACATGGTAAGGGGTATTAAAAATTTGGTTTAAGTCATCGACAGCCACTTAAAGTTGTTCGCATTTTTTACTTGAACACATCATTTTAGACTTGTTCCAATTGAACATCTCCACTAATAATTTTTTTTTTACCTATTGAACACTTTTTAGACAATAAACTAAAATGAGAGTGTGTGTCATACACTCGTGGATTGACATAGTAACTAATCAAAAGAAGACATGTGGTATTGAGCCCAGATAACTATTAAAAATTAAATTTAAAAAAATTATATTTTTAGAAAGAAAAGAAAAAGAAAAGCCTTCTTCCCCTTTTCTTCTTTCACCAGAACTCTTCTCCGTCGCAAACACTACACACATTGCTGCCATTTCCCTTCAATTTCACTCTTTTCGTGAAACATCAATTTAGATTTATTGATATTTCTTCTTCTTCTTGTGTTGTGACTTTTTTAGAGTTTGAAAATATCAACAATTTCAATGAATAATTTCAGATTCATATTATTCTTGCCGGAAAAAAATGGAATTTCATCGGAAATAATGAACACCAAAGTGAGGAGACGATCGATCACTGATTGCTTGTTATTTTAATTGCTTATTAATGCACAGATTGATGTTAGAATTGAAAAGCATACTGGGCTTCATCTTCTTCCTAAATTTTTTTTTTTTTTTTGCATTTCTTTTGTTTTTAGATTTATATTTGGGTTTGATTTGACAAAAAAGATGAAAAGGGGAGAGATATGTATGGTAGCATCGACGATACCATTTTTTCCGATGAAAAACCTAAGGTGGCAGATTTGAATGTGTAGTTGGTTGTTGAGAAAATGGTCTAAAACTCCTCCAACCTACACCGGAAATTCCAACTACACACTCTAACTTCACGGGTGTCCTATCACCCTCTGAACATTTTATTTCTATATTCACTATACACTTGAGTGTTGACCTGTTATTGGAGGTGAGAACACCTCCTCTAGGCGCGTTAGAAGAGAAAAAAACGTTGTTTTCTTATTTTTAGAAAAAGAAAAAATGGTCATCAATAAAACAGAGTACCAGATTACAAGTTTCCAGAAACTAATCAAAAATCCCTAATTACTCCATCAATTAACAAGCTAAAACCATGAACACAAATCAATTACTCAACAATGCCATTGTCAATTTTCACCTATTTCTTCCTCTGATGTATCGTTGTCATCACTTTCTCCTTCATTTTCATCACGAACCTTTGACGATGTAATAACATCGTCGTCATCAACAGTATGATCAGGCTCTCCTTCATGTGCCCACTCATGTTCAGCACGAACCTCTGCTTCTTCCTCTGGTGTATAATCACCAGTAATATTAAAAATCTTCCGAACTGCATTCACTGATTTGTTCTTAATTCTATCAGCAATCGTCTGGCACAACAGACTCATCAAACCAGCAATGTGAAGGAAATTAGCAGTGTATACAATCAGAGACAATTTTTTTATGCTCATCTTAACGAATTCACTGTCAAATTCTTTCAGTTCTTCCTCGCTACAACCAGTCTTCTCCGCGTGCTTCGTCAGGTAATCGATAATTTTAGTTAGGACTTCGCTTTTGATGTTCACGAGAGGAATGTCTGTGTAACCGTCCTCTACCATGTGTTTGATGGCTCCAGATTGAACGGTGATGGATGCTTCAACCTGAAATTCGTCGCTGTCGGAGGATTTCAAGGTCAGAATTTTGCTCTCCGGCGGTTCTGATGATGATGATGCCATTGATTGATGTTGAATTTCTGGCGCGGTGATGATGACGACGCCATTTATGGTGAATTTGGGAGAAATGAGAAAACCCTAGAAAAACCCCCCCAAAAATTGGAGTCGTTCAATGTTTAGGAGGGAAAAGAAAAGGTTGCAATGGGGCCCGCGCGTGAAATGCACGTAAGTCAATATATTTGATTTATGTGTATAGGTCAGCACTCAAGTGTGTAGTAAATATAGAAATAAAATGTTCAGGGGGGTGATAGGACACCCGTGAAGTTGGAGTGTGTGGTTGGGATTTCGGGTATAGGTTGGGGGGGCTTTAGACCATTTTCTCTTGGTTGTTAGAAAGGCTACGATCATTTGATAATGGTAGATTTGTGGATGATGATGACCGATTTGGTGAAAAAATAAGGTGTACTGGAGAAAAAGAATGGTTGAAAATCGATAAAGAAAGAGGAGTTGTGGTTGGTGATGTCGTGGATGGTTGCAAGTTGCAACAATGGTAAAATGGTGGTGGGAGCTTCTGGTGAAACAAAGAGAAGAAGATATAAAATTATTATTTTTTGGCTAAAAAATGTCCTTTTACGCTCCTCTCTTTGTGTGTATTACACACTTTGACATGTCAACAAAAAGGGTTTAATAGGTATAAATTTTTTGTTGTGTAGCTGTTCAATAGGTACAAGTCTTAATTGAGGTGTTCAAGTGAAATATCCAGACAACTTTAAATGGCCGTCTATGACTTAAGCTTAAAATTTTTTATTATTAAGGAGTATTAAAACATATGATAAGAGGAAAATGTATGGTGAGAGATATTAAGAGAGAATTAAGAATTAATGAGTCCTAAAATATATGATAAAGAGAAAATATATGATAAGAGATATTAGGAAAATTAATAAGGAATCCTAAAATATATGGTGTGTGAAAAATATATGATAGGAGTTGTGGATTTTCTCTCATCAACATTATTATAAGACATGTCAATAGTTCTGAATTATTGCAAATGTGAAGTATGCATATTGACGCCTTGACGCAATAGAAGAGGTAATTTCATTTTCTCAATGTATTTGAAAAATTCTTTTCTTTCTGTTTGTGTAATTCAATTTTTTTTCTGTACTAAATTATAAAGACAATCACTTTTATAGAAAATATTATTATTTCATGATTTAGTGGTATAACATCTTGTGGTTAACCTTTTGGTAGATAAGTTTCAATTTTCTTTCAGAATCTTTCATTTTATTGTTAATTTGTTACAAATATGTGTGTTATAAGATTGTTCTCATATATAATATAGTTCTTTTTCATTTATCTTATTGTTCATTTTTTGGTTGTTACAATTACAAGTAGCTTTCATTTAAAACTATGTATGGTTTATAGGATTTAGCTTATCTCTAATTATCCGTTATACTTTTTCTCCATTTCCTCAAGTATACTTTAGATAAGTTATACTTGTCTAAAATATTTTTTAAAGGTCAAAATTAGATTAATTCAACAAAAATTTTAACTATGATTAAAATGTTAAATTTGAAAACCACGCTTTTCATAATATGCAATATCAATCTCCCCATATATTATGATACTCATTAAATTTTAATTTGTGAATTTAATCGGTAAACTTCCCTAAATCCGTATAAATAAGAAAACCGTTTTGTGTTCATAAATCTTAGGAAATTGATTAAAAAATAAATGTGAAAATTGAATTAAAGAACATATGAGGGGAGTGAATAATAGTTCTAATTTTCAATTGACATATAAAAAGTAAATTAGAGTATTGAAATTATCCGTGATAGTATTTAGATTAATTCTCTTCCATTTAGTTTAATTTAGTTGATATAGAGAATATATGATGAAAAAAACCCGGGAAAAGTACTATGATAGTAATATTAATTTAGTTAAAAATTTGAACATATAAACGAATTTTGGATTTATTGATTTTTCAATCTAAAATTTACAAATTGAAATCATTGAATATCAAGATATGCGGGGAGATTGATATTGCATACTATAATCAAAACGTGGTTTCCAAAATTTAATATTTAAATCATAGATAAGATACTTGTTAAATTATTCTAATCTTGATCTTTAAAAATTATATATTAGAGAAAGTGTAATAGAGAGGAGCCGGACTTAGGAAAGAAGTTGTTTGAAAGTAGACCTTCATAACAACTCGCGTCTCTCTTATTATTACGGTTGAAGAAAAATAAGAAATGCCAGCTACTTTGTCTCTTTCTTGTTCACATTGCTTTTATTCTATAATATATATGTTCATTTCTTAATCCAAATAAATTGAACGTACCATGACACATAATTTATTTATGCTTAGTGTGAGTTTTGGAGTATACTGGGAAATCTTAGTAGCTCAATTAGTTGACTATCTAAAATTGAAGAGAAGACGAGTCCATGAAAGCCATTAAGCATACTCTGTTATTGCTCTGTTTTTTTTTTTTTTAACAAATATGTCCTGTTTCAATGAATTTGTGCAGGGAAATACTAATGGACTACTCCAAGGATGTGACGAAATTGGGCTTCTCCTTGCTTGAATTATTATCTGAAGGTCTTGGTCTCGATCGTAGTTATCTGAAAGATTATATGGATTGTTGTCATGTTAGTTATTCGTGCAATTACTATCCACCACGCCCTCAGCCAGAAGTTACCATGGGCACCATTCAACATACCGAGGTTGATTTTGTAACGGTCCTTGTACAAGATGATATTGGAAGACTCCAAGTTCTTCACCAGAATCATTGGGTTGATGTTCCTCCAACACCTGGTGCTCTTGTGGTTAACATTGGAGATTTTCTGCAGGTTAGTATTCATATACAATATTAATTGCTGAAGCCATGTGAAAATTATATACATTTTCTAACACCTTTGCTTATTTTTTTTGCAGCTCCTGTTGAATGACAAGCACATAAGGGATCGTTTGGTGTGATGGATAAGGAGAATTCCTTGGGATAAATTTTAAGTAGCCTCTAATCCCTTGTTTGGTTGCAAAGCTTTAATAACTTATCCTAGGATTAATAATGACGAAATGATCTAGTGGAACTGGTACTTGTATGCGTTTGTATTATGAACCCTTCTACTTAATCCTTTATCAACTGAACCTTTGGACTCAATCAAAAGAAGATTTTTAAACCGCTCTTACTATGTGTGTAGCTCACTTACCTTTAAATGAATGACATGTCAAATCCATGTCACCTAAATTAATACATGTCATAATTATTTTTATTAACTATTTTATAAAATTATTTAATAAGAGATAAAATAATAAAATTTTAATTTATTTCCTTAAAATAAAATGCCAATAACCAGCTTGGCCTCTTCATTGTTGTCATCGTTGCCATTTCCATAAACAACCAAAATCTCAATTCGCCGTCGCCACGCCGTCGTGGCTTTTGCCGGCGACCACCTTTACTCTCTTTCTCATTTGTCGTCATCTCCGTCGCACTCCCTCACCATTTTCCTTTCCTCCTTCTCCAACCTCTACAAAATTAGCAACCTAAATCGCTGCACCATGGCAACCAAATCTAACCGAAAAACCTCTTCGCCGTCGTGACCAGATCCCACCCTCACCAGCCTTGTTCTCCTCTCAACTGACCAGCACCGTCTCTATTTCTCACTCCACTGCGAATCAATGGTTTCCGGCGAGCACCGCCACCGCCGCTCTCTCCCTCCGCCGGCAAATCAATGAATTCAAGAAGGTGTCAATGCCAAGATTTGCTAAAGTAAATGACAAGTGTTTGGAGAAGAAAGAAAAGAGGGTCGGGCAGCAATAAAGATGGGATGGAGTTGGTTGAGAATGGAGGTGGAATGGGTGAAGAAGAAGGAGTTTTTTAATTAACTTTTTTTAGAAGTTCTATTATTTTATTCTTTTAATATTTTTTTTGAACTAAAATAGTATAGTCACTCGCCTTCACGTGCGTGAAGTCACACACTTTTGCCAATTCAACCATCTTGATGCCACATAAGCCTGGTCAATGATCAGAGGGGTTTGATAAATTGTATTTTATTGAGTTTAATGGTTCAGTTGATAAAGGGTTAAGTAGAAGGGTCCATAATACAAACGCGTAATAGTACATGGGTCCATCAGACCATTTCGCCATTACTAATTAGTACGGGGATAAGTTATCCCCCTTTCCTTGGGTGATATAGTAATCCCGGGATAACTTATCCCGGAATAAAATATATGCCATTAACAAGTATATCCTTTTACTCTATTTATGTAATGCATATTGTTTTGAATAAAACAAACCAAACACTCAATAAGAAATAATTTCAGCATAACTTATCCCATCATAACTAATCTCAACATAACTTATCCCATTGTAACTAATCCCATCATAACTTGTTTTCAAACCAAACGACCCCTCAGTGTTGAGCACAGAGCAATTTCAAACAAAGATGGATCAAGAATGTCAGTTGCATGCTTCTTCGGTGAAAGTTCAGTGCAATCTTCCAAGCTTTATGGACCAATTGCTAAATTGTTATCAGAAGATAATCCTCCAAATATCGCACCACCACAGTGAAAGACCACACTAATTACATCCATACTAGAGGCGTAGATAGAACTTCTGCATTGTCGCGTTACAAGATCTAATCATCATAGTATTGTAATCATTATTACTACTTCCTTTTGTGTTAGCTTGTGTATTTCAAACTTCTGCAGATTGTACTTTTGAATTTGAAGTGTAGTTTTTGCATTAGTGAGATAATTTTGAGAAAATGATCCCTTCATGTATGCGGGTTGGATTATTTTGATCCTTAATATATATCATTCAATAGAAATAGTCCTTAATGTATGAAAAATGTGTATTGCTTTGATCCATTTTCTCTGATACAAACCAATGATCCCTCCCAAGGTCATCTCTCTCTTCTCCTTGCTCGCCTCGTCCCCTCTCTGTCACTGCATGCTCTTCCTCAATAAGAGGATCCTATTCCACCCCATATATTGATTCTTATTCAAACTTCCCCATAACTTCTGCAATGTGTATTGAGTTTTTCTAAAAGATCTCAGAAAATGAAGAGCAGACAAGTGAGAAAAGTCGCAAAAAACTAGTACGAGTGCTTGTAGAAGGCTTATTCTTTATTCATGCTCATTGTGGACCAACTATAAGTAGCACTTCCATGTACCAAGAAGTCTATAGACGTCTACAAGGAGTCAAATTTCAAACATTTTTCATAGGTATGAACTTTTACATACGGGTGGAAAATGTATACTTTTATCTATTTTAGGGATCAATGAAAACAATACAGATCTCTATCATTATGTGTTAAAGCTTTGATCAGGGGACAAATGTGCAGAGATTTTTTCAACTAATAACAAATTTCATGATGTGTAATCAAAGTTATTGTTGATTTTTATCTTGTTTTTTTTTAATTAGACCAATGAACCTTCTTTTGTCTTTTTAAAAGATTGTCTTTCAAAAAACTCATTTTATTATGAAAATTCACAACTTTTCAAGTTACATCTATTCATGGAATTGAAGAACATGATTAATGAAAAGACAGAATGAGTAGTTCGATCAACTAGTACTTACTGAGACGAAACTAGCGTTATGTGAAAAATTTCACTAACTACCATATCAATATCCACCATAGACCTATCACAGTGGCGGGGGCCAGGAATTTCGTCAAGGGTGTTCAAACTTTAAAAGAGTGAAATTTTTTTTTTTAGCGGAGTGGGTGCACAAAACATTTTTTTTACTGATGAGTGGGTGCACCCAAATTTAAAATTAAAATATATATCATTTAACTAAATCATACGAAAACTTAAAATTATAAAACTATCAATGGTATAAATCAAAACTAGTGGAGAAAAGTCAAGAAAAAACAATTTTAGTTATTAGTTGAATACACTCTCTCTAGTTCATATTAAGTGAATTGTCGGGACTTTTTTCATAATTCAAAATAAGTGAATTTTTTTAAAGTTCAAGAGAATTGTTGAGATTTTTTTTCTCATATTTACCCTTTCTTTTAATGAGATTCTTAACTATTTTACATTTTCTAAAAGAATAGTTTAGAAATACTCAAAAAGATAATAGTGCAAAGTAATCTTTAATTTTATCTTTAAACGTAATTTTTTAAGACTATATTATACTCTAACAATTTGCTTAATATGAATCGAAAAATATAAAGAAGACTATGTTATACTCTAACAATTCACTTAATATAAGATCGAAAATATATAGAAACAATAAAATCGTAATTATTAGGTTAATAGTTAATAAATTCATTGAATAAATTGTAATAAAATTTAAGGCTAGAAATAGAAAGATGAAAAATGTGTTAAATACACCCTCTCTAGTTCATATTAAGTGAATTGTCGGGACTTTTTTCATAATTCAAAATAAGTGAATTTTTTTAAAGTTCAAGAGAATTGTTGAGATTTTTTTTCTCATATTTACCCTTTCTTTTAATGAGATTCTTAACTATTTTACATTTTCTAAAAGAATAGTTTAGAAATACTCAAAAAGATAATAGTGCAAAGTAATCTTTAATTTTATCTTTAAACGTAATTTTTTAAGACTATATTATACTCTAACAATTTGCTTAATATGAATCGAAAAATATAAAGAAGACTATGTTATACTCTAACAATTCACTTAATATAAGATCGAAAATATATAGAAACAATAAAATCGTAATTATTAGGTTAATAGTTAATAAATTCATTGAATAGATTGTAATAAAATTTAAGGCTAGAAATAGAAAGATGAAAAATGTGTTAAAACGTAGTAGGCAAGAATTGAACCTAGGACCTCAAAGTCACAAATGAGCATGCTCCGCTAGACTATAACTTCTGTTGTGTTTAAGCATGTTCATTTATTAACATATCTAGTTAATCGAGAATATTTTTCTTATATACATGGTCTAATTTTCTGACGAAGGGTGTTCGGCTGACTACCTTCCTTACCTGTAGCTCCGTCCCTGACATTATCATGGGGTTGTCATAATATAATAATTTCATAACATAGTCTGATAATCACTGTATTAATTTAAAGTTCAATTTTTTTGAATTGTGGTTCAGAAATTGATATCCTTTATCATTGAAGGCATGAGAGACTTGAAGGTTCAACTCTAAGAGCTACTTGATAAGGGATTCATTAGGCCTAGTGTATCGCCTTAGGGTGCACCAGTGTTATTTGTGAAAAAGAAGGATGACACGATGAGAATGTGTATTGACTATAGGCAGCTGAATAAGGTAATAGTCAAGAATAAATACCCATTGCCTCGTATTGATGATCTATTCGATCACCTACAGGGTGCTACTCACTTTTCCAAAATTGACTTAAGATCAGGTTATCATCAACTAAGAGTTAAGACCGAAAATCCAAGACAACCTTTCAGACCACATATGGGCACTTTGAATTTTTTGTGATGTCTTTCGGAATAACTAATGCACCCGCAACATTTATTGACCTCATGAACAGGGTATTCAAGCCACACTTAGACCATTTTTTGATTGTGTTCATTGACGATATTTTGGTCTACTCTCGGGGTGAGGCCAAACATGAACACCACTTGAGCGTTGTATTACAGACACTTAGAGAACGAAAACTTTATGCTAAGTTCTCAAAATGTGAATTCTGGTAGAGAAAAGTTTCCTTTTTAGGACACGTGGTGTCACAAGATGGAATCCAAGTTTATACAAAGAAGATAGAAGTAGTTCGCGACTAGCCTCGACCTAATACTCCTACAGAGATATGCAGTTTCTTGGGACTAGCTGTGTCACGACCCAAAAATGGATATGATGGCACTTGTCTATCCCCACCAAGACAAGCCAGCCTCAACCCAACGAAAATGAAAGGAAAGTGGAAATAAATAAAGCAAGAATAAGACAAAGGCGAAAAACTTATTCATTCTAACCAACATCCCAAAATCTGGTTGTCACGTGTACAAGCCACTAAAGTAAATACAAAATTCTAAGGATAAATACAAGTCTCAAATGTCTTTGTTTCTCAAATAGAACAAAATATAACAAAAAGGAAAAGAGGGCCCACCGAGATGACAAGCACCTACCTCTCAAGTCCTTTAACGAGCCTCAAAATCAGGAGAAAAAGAAGATCACATGGATCCGGGCTCGGAACCTACACAAGTGTAGAAGCAAGGAGTGAGTACCACCAACACGGTACCCAGCAAGCAAACTAATAAACTAGGCAACCTAGCTAAATTGAATACTCATTTCCATCCTAACCGAACCTCCACAAACTACAACCTACACTGAAATTAGCCCAACCTAACAGTTCTATAATAATCAAGTCTCAAGGCTTAAAGATCATAGACCAAAAGTCACATTTCAACAACCGATAGGTATCAAATCATTTACTCTCAAGTACGAGGCATTTCAATCCCAAATAGCAATATGTTCAACTCACATATAAAATAAACCAATCAAACACATCAATTAACTCAATTATATGTACCAAATAAGTCAAATGTATGCATCAAGTAGATTGATCACAGAGGTCAACATTAGCCGGAACCATTTCCCTTTGGCACAATATCACTAGTCGGAACCATTTCCCTTCGGCTTTTATCACAAAATAGAACTTGTCTGAACTATTTCCCTTCGACATTTATATCACTAGCCGAAACCATTTCCCTTCGGCTTTATCACAACATATCACTTGCCTAAAACATTTTTCTTCGGCACTTATATCACTAGCCAAAACCATTTTCCTTCGACATTTAATAAGTGTCTCATCACGGTGTTCAACAATCAATGCACACAAGCAATATAACACCA